>CM060876.1:25249062-25299108 GCA_030737845.1 Acorus calamus | reverse complement strand
AAATAAAAAGCAGTATTCATTCATTCATTCAGATGAAGAACCCATAGGCTACATGTAACAAACATATTACTCAAGACAGTGCTTCACTGACTAAATTGTTCTCACTAGTGTGAATGGAATTTAAAATAATGATTGAAATCTAAATTTTCATCCAGTTGACAAGCATTTATGTTATAAAAAAATCTTTATTAATCAGACTAACAGAGGTCTTATATTAATAATCGAGTTCACGGGGCCACAATCAACCAAAAAAAGGTTCCACTAATTTTTACTCAGCATGTGTTCTGCACAAAAAAAAATGATGTATCAAAAAGGAGTAGAAATAAATAACAGCCTGCTTACTTAGATACACACTTTGCTGTTTCTGCAACTTCCCAAGCTGAGGTTCGGACTTCCGCTGTTTTCTTCTTCCATTCCATGATGTTTGCAGAGCCACCTTTTACAGAAACCCGGCTTATCTGCTTCTTGGACCACCTAGTGACAGTCACCCTATCATCTACCTGCACATCTCTAACTTCTAACTTGGAAAGATGACTCTGTGAGTTCGCAATTGGATGGTCATTCGAACGAGAAGGTGAGGAGATCTGAGGCCTTTCTGTGAGAGATGACTGGGAGCTACCTTCTGGGCTCATCTGCGTCGCCATGTCCTTACTCAATACAGGAGGGGAAATCATGGTGGAAGCATCCTTGGTACCTTCAGCTTTCTCATCTGCAAGAAGTCAAGCATGTAATGCATCATCGTAAAAGTGATAATATAAATTTCAATATATTCTACCACTGCAAAATGTTTAGATCATAGTAATTTTTCTCTCTAGGATAGTCTAAAGTTTGGGTAGGAATACACCATCCAATTGTAGAATGGGTGAGGCCTGCATGACATGCACCTGTAGGAACTGTTCATCAATTAGATATTGATGTGATCTACTGATATCAGTACCCATCCCATCTACAGCAAAAATCTTTGTGGGAGCATCCTCACATAAGGTAGTCATAAAAAAAATTTCAAATCAAGAACGTAAACTAGTGTACTCAGAAAGAAAAACCGAACATAAGCAATGCAGGACAGAATGAATGGTTGCGCACCTTGTGAGCTTGGCAAAGATGAAGGCACCAACAGATCCGACCACCCGTGAACGCTCGCAGAACGTACCATACAAGGCTCTGTCTCCGCCGAAGACGACCTTCCCTCAACCCTATCAACTCCACCACCACCACCAACCCGATGACCAGCCCGATCCGGGATCAAAACACCCGCCGAGAAAGGCGAGCCCCCAATCCCCATCAGTGTCCCCCTCACCCTCCCTCCTTCAAAACCCTGCACCAAAGGCGAACAAACGAGTAGCACCCTATCCCACCGGGCGCGCTCAGCCCAACCCCACCAAGCGGCCCGCTCTTCGACTTTGGCCGCCTCTGCTGCGGCGGCAACAATGCCGCCGCCCGCCCAACATTGTCCCCCGAAACAGGGCTGAATATCCACTTCTCCGCATCCTCCCATTTGGACGGCAACGCCCGGCCATTGCCGAAAGGCAAGACACCCGACACAGCGCCACCGCTGTTCCCGCACCGCCTGTTCGGGAGCGGGACTCGCTCTGAGTTCCAACCTTTCTGGAGCCCCGCCGGCGTCCCGGGGCTCGGGAAAGTCCCCGAAGACCTACGCGACGGCACCGACGCCCTCTTCATGGCGAGAACCCCAGCCGAAACCAGTCTTGGAGATGAAGATACCACCACCACCGGAGCGGCTGCTGCGGCATCACCGGCGGTTGAACTCCCTTGTTCGCTCAGATCCAACGAAGCCGGTCTCCTCCTCCGATGCTTCCTCCCCGTCGCATTAGATCTGGACCTGCGGGTCTGGCATTCTGAAGAAAAGAAGGGAAACCCAGATGGGATCTACAATAAAAGTATGAAATTGAAAGTTGGGAAGGTCAAAAGATTGGTTTTTTTTTTGTTTTGTTTTTTTAAATGTAAAGGTGAGACCTTTGAGAGCCAGAGAGAAAGAGTGCTTGACCGGATCTAGGGCTAGGTCGTCCCCCACCACTTCGTCTTTTCTTTCAGTCACTGCAACAAAAACACAAACGATTCAAACGTGGTGGGGTTTGGGGTTTCTCTCTCTCTCTCTCTCTCTCTCATTTTCACTCTCTCTCATTCTCGAGACATCAGAGAAGCAGAGGATGTACATTGTGCCTTTTCTTCTCGGATCATGCTTTGTTCACTGTGCCCCGCCAAACTCTGCGAAGAAACAAAAAAAGGTGCCTCCTTTTTCACTCTCTCTGTTTCAGAACAATAAAAAGTTGATCGAACAACATCAAAAAGGGATCAAGAGATGGTTTTTCTTACGTCGGGGAGGTTGGAGAGGAGGTTGTCGGGAGCGTCGGAGGCGGAGGAGCAACGGCCGACTGCGCTGCCGGAGGCGGAGGAGAAGAGGTTGAAGATGACGGAGTCGGGGCTGTTGACGTCTAAGTCATCCTCTCGAGCTGATGATCGGGACGACGAGGGCCTCCGCTTCTTCGTCTTCTTCTTCGTCTGGTGGTTCTTCTCGACGGTCGTCTGAAACCCCAACCCTATCATCGCCTTCGCATTCAACGAGAGATGGGTTTTCAGTGAGAATGTGAGAGAGTTTTGGTTTCTCTTTATAGTTCGAAAACTGAACAAAAACACAACTGTGATCGACAGTGCGTGTTTGTAATGGCGGGGAAGAGAGGTCTAGATTTATTTACCTTGGATTTTATTAGATTTACGAGACTGCCACTGCCTGATGTTAATTTTGGAAATTCATCGGTTTAGTACCCAATGAAGGTAAGACATCTGTCCAAATTTGATATACACACGTAACATACTAGTCATCTCACACGTTTTTTTTTTTTTTTTGCTGCTACCTTGGATTTTATTAGATTTTTCTTGGTTTGGAAAATATTTGAGTAAAAATTTGATTTAATATTGTTATGGATAAATGGTTGGAGAAGGTTTTGAGTAATTTTTATTCAAATTTAAGTTTAAATTTGAGTAAAAATTTAGATATATGATTGGAGATGCTCTAACGAAGTGGAATTTTATTGGTGTTTTGGATTAAGCCTCTGTTTGTTTCTAGTATAAGATTTCGGATAAGCTCGGATAACATCGGATAAGAATTTTCAAGTATTTGTTTACCTCGGATAACCCTGATAAAGTATGTTAGAATAAATTCTGATAAAGTGTATATGGATTCCAATCAATCCTTAGAGTTAAAGTTATCCTAGATTATTCAACTCAAAGAATATGTGAGTCTACTATCAAATCAACTGTTATCACCTCTTGTAAATCACATGTCAAATTAACTATCATTACTTTTTTACCTTTTATAAATCCATGTTTTATTCACATTTTACTCAAATAACAAATATTTATTCTTATGTTTACCAACGAAAATAATTCAAAACACCAAACACAAAATCATTTTATCCTTATTTATTCACTTATGTTTGGATAAATGTATACCTAGAATAAAATATCCCTGTTCTAAACTTGGAGTAAAAGTTGATGTTTTTCCCATTTGGACATTAATTTTATTTTAATAGAATCTAAGGAAAAATAATGTGTATATGTATATACAAAATAAAGATATACTTGTATGAATTAATTACATGTACTTATTTGCATTGGGATGCTTAGCTCCTTCTAGGGTATCTCGGTGGATCTAGTTTTGATATTATTTAATTATGTATATATTTATATTAAGAAAAATTGGTACCACGAGATCATGGGTTTGATCCTAAGCGAAGGGCATCAGAAATTTAATTTGATTACAGCCCCCTGTCCACTTGTGTAGACACCCTTTTATCTCTTTTTTTAAGAGATCATTTTAATGAGTAAACCACTATAAAAATCTACTCAACACAAAATTAATCCCAACAAACCGACTATGGCCAGTATAGAATGAATTTTTAACATGATATATATCTTATGCAAGTTATCAATGTGTGAAAGAAAAAGAATTTGTCTGACACGCATGGACAGTATAAAATGAAACTGTCACCACATAACATGTGACTTGAAATTGACTGCTTGGGGGGGTGAGAGAGAGAGATAAAAACAGGAAACAGTGCTGACGTTTCATTAAAAATGGAGAGTCTGAGATTGACAGCTGTTCTTATTTACTTTCAAGAGGACAACGCGAAAGTTGACAGTGTCAGATATTCATCCGTTTGTTCCTTAAAAAATGTAGAAAGGGTAATTTATTATTATTTATTATTATTTGATTTTAACGCTAGAGAGATATAAATTATGTAATGACTATCTAAAAATAAATTATTATAAATAAAATAAATAAATTATTTAATTATGTTTTATTTATTTTATAAAGTAATAATTAAATTTTTATTTTTTATTGATCATAAATAATTATATATAAAATGAATAAAAATTTATAATTAAAAATATTTCAATTGTAAACCCTCTAATTAAAGATAATAATAGTTGATTTATAATGAAATCATATTATATAACTGAAATAATAAAGTAGAATAACACAATTTTTAAAAGATTAAAAATATAATATTAGTTTATTTTATTTATTCAACAAACTATGTTTATTTATTTCTTTCACCCAAATTTACTCGTGAGGTTGATTTTTTTTATCAGTTTATTAGAAATTTTTTTTAAAAAAAAAAAAGAAATTGAGTAACATTGATATTGAGACCACTATTTTTTTATATCAAGCTCCTATTGATATGTTTTTTATAATATTTCATCGACTGTAACGCCGTAAAGTGGCTTTTATGGCATGCTGATGTTGATATTTTTTTTGTAGTTTAGCCGTACAGACCAATTCAGGGAAAATATTTGTTGCTGGGATACAGAGGTGACGTGTCTTGTTTGACCAGCAATTTATGGAAGCACCGATTCAATAAATGATACAGCAATACAATAATACTTACATTACTCACCTCTCATGATGCTTGATTGATTCCCTTTGTTTGTTTGGACAACCATGTCTCATAAATTCCTTATTATTTTTTTAAAAATCTAACTTTTGTGAAATAAATAAATGAGAGTGCCACTGCTGCCGGATGCATCTAGGATTATAGATTCAGTCACAATTTATATGTTTGTTTTTTTTTAGTAACAATTTATTTGCTTGTTTTTATATGACGTGTATGTACATAAACAGTTGTATGATAAAGGTATACAGTATTTACCACATGAAAGAGGGAGTATAGTTTAGTCCATTGTTAGATGTCATGTAATTTTTGCATTTGAATCCAAACTTGGAGTTACATTTACGTGTATATTTTTTATATAATACATAACGTATGGCTTATGTATTATATGTGGATGTTATCAAAAAAAAATATTATTATCATGTTATATGGAAAATTAATGAGAGAGCACTCTTGAAATGTATATTTATCCTTTTCATTTGGTAGTGAATTATTTATTCGATATTAAAGAGGTACACATATAAAAAACTGGAAACTTGGTTTTTTTTTTTTTTTTTTGGGTTGATGTTCCCTTTTGAGATATATTTGTGTTTAAAATATACCAAATAATTTTGGGTGAATGAATATTAATAATTATAATGGTCTCTTAGGTAAAACTGTGAAGGTTATTTTTAGTTTAAAAAAAAAACATAAATATTGTAATTTATGCGTACTAAACTATTGTATTTTTTTCAGAATTAAGTTCACTCATAATTGTAATATAATTTTCAAAAATGATTTGTCAACAAAGGTACACATTTTTTTTCCCAAAATTCCCACAACATCAACGTATTATCTTTTATTATGTTGTCCAGTTTTGCTATAACATATCATTTATTAGTTCAGATGCTCGTGAAACCTTGGTAGTGGATGCCTCTCCAACTTTGGGACACTTTGGGAACAAATCTTACTTTAGATGCCTCTCCCACTTTGGGAACAAATCTTACTTTAGTCACAGGTGGTGTCACATGTCATGAAATAAAGTCTAAAAATTCACTTGAACTTTGTGTTAATGGGGGGCTGCAATCCCATAGTTCCCAGTCTCTTCAAGAGCTAATGTGTAGCATTGTAAATTTTTTGTAAAATTTAAATGAAGTCATTTTTCTAATTCCGTATATGACCCAAACAAGTTTTAATTTTTCTAAGTATATATGATCATATAAACATATTTATATTTATAAGAATAAAATACATACTTATATAAATTGAATACATGTATCTTTATATTTTTTTAGAATAAAATCTATACTGAAACGGTTGAGAATATAATATAATGCATTGGGAGATTGGCTTTGTAGTTTGTAGCGGTTGTTGCTCTTTTTTTAGGTTTTTTTTGTATATATACATTTGTTAAATTTTAATTTTATTAAAATACCCTGCTTAAAATGGTCTGTCCAAAAATACCCATTGAAAAAATTATAAATTGTGTATCTATACCCCTTATAGCCTTATGGTCAACCGCTCTGAGCTAGGGTTAATTTTTTCCATCAAAATACCGTTTGCATAGTTAAAAACAATTGAAAAGACCAAAATACTCATATTCCATCTTCTTCTTCAACCTTCCACCTATTATTTCACATTTCACTATCCGAATCTGATTTCACTTCGGCTCCGTTTGGAAACACATATTGAAAAGTAGATTTTGGAATAAATATGCTTTTTAAGATGATTTTAGACCTTGACTTTTTTGGATGTTTTTTTTTAATTTAGGAATCAATATTTGAAAGGGGTTTAATGTTTGGTAGAGAAAGTTGTTTTTCAATTCAAAAAATCGATTCCGACCGAAAATCACAGTTTCTGAGCTTTTTAAAACACGGATTTCGAGAGAGAAATTAAAAGGAATCCAGCTTTTGATTTCGCCAGAATCCAACCCGTTTGACTGCACGATTTTGAAATTTTAGCTTTTCAAAAAGCAAAATCTTCAAGCCCAGACCTCATTCACTACTCCAATCCGATTTCATGGGTTGAAAGAGGAGACAAAGACAATTATTTTTTTAGTCTTGTTATCTAGGCCCTACTATTTATGCCTCATTTACAAGTCACATGAAGTGTCATTATCTCATTGGTTGCTTGTTTGATTTTAAAAAAAAAGTTAAGAAAGCAAAATACAATATTACTCTCATTAAAAACCCATGACTTTCTCCCTCATTAAATCCATCTCCATTTTTTTCAAAAAAACATATCAACGTATTCAATTCATTTCAAAAACCTATTTTTTAAAAAACCAATAAAAAAAACCATTAATTACATTTATAAAAACAGAACAGAAATTCAAATCATATAAGGTTTCTTAAAAAGAAACTGAAAAATGAAATAATTCAAAAAACTCGTTTTATCAAAAACACCAAAAAAGATCAAATTTTTGTTTGCGGCCTCCCATTCAACCAGAAAATGACGGTGATATGTAATAATCAACGTTTTTTTAAACACTGTTGTTAATTTGTAAATTTTCTATTCTAATTATCAAACAAAGCATTTGTGATTAATGCAATTTTTTTTCAATAAATGCATAAATGAAACACAAATCATAGTATAAAATTAAAGTTCAGAATAAAACTTAGTTAAATTTATAAAATATAACTTAATTTTAACAATAAATTGCATTAGAAGTTAGTTACATTTGATAGTGTAACTGACTTTTAGATATAATTGTTAGATAATTTAAAGATCAAATGCCTCAGATTTAAGACTATCAGATTTAACATCTAGCACCAAATTCAATAAAAAAAATTATAACAAATGCAAAAAAAAAATAAAAAAATAAAAGGCCGCACCTGAATTGACAAACATTGGAAACGACATCCAATCGTTCAATTATGATTTACGATCTGATCGGAGGTTGAAAAGTCATCAGAAAAACAAATCAATGCTTGAAAAACTTCCAGTCCTCCAAAAAATAAATAATGCTTGAAAAACTTCCAGTCCTCCAAAAAGCAAATCAATGCTTGAAAAACCTCCAAAACGACCTTCTGATATGATTCTATGTGTTCTTAAAAAAATATTATAAAAGAATTATCGAATTAACATTTAACATCAAATTCAATAATAAAAAATTGTAACATAGCAAAACAAGGAATGTGACCCAAATACAAATTTTATTTTAGGTAGAGAAGAAAAAGAAACCGTAGATGGACAGACAGACATATCATGTTTTTTTTTCCAATCTTATAAAGCATAAGAGAGAAAACTATTAATTATAAAAAATCATGTGATTTAATCATCCAAACAAATTTAAAAAATCATGACACATAAGCCATTGTAACCAGCTCTTTTAGTATGGGGAGTAATTATTGAAAAATACACAAAGAAAAAAAAATGTATTAACACTTATGTCACCTCATAGGACCTATTTAAAGTCTTTAAAATGAGGTATGCGAATCATTATTGTTATTTTTTATTTCTCGCATATGGGGCTTGGATGTGGATTGAAGAGGGTATGAATGAGAATGTTTTTTTTATTTGTTACAACGGAGGGATCTCTCGTAACTGGTTAGTAAATTGGGTATGCTACCTTCAAAAGAGTAATTTTGTAATTACAATCCCATCGTTAACCAATTAGTCAAGATTGAATACTACACGTTAACATCATATGATATATAATACACTACTTACGAATTTTTTAAGGATAATTTTTAATGAACCATTTTAAACAGGTTATTCTATAATAAAATTAAAAGTTAACAGTATATATATTATTGGGACATGCACGTGTTGTGTTTTTGTTTTTGTTTTTTTTTTTTTTTTGGAGAATACGTGTTGTTTGTTTTGTACAGCAGAATCAGTGAATCAGGGGAAATCGCCAAGGGATCTCTGTCTCCTGGGCCTCTTGGCGTGTGTGCTCCATGATACATGTTGGAAAAAACACTGAAATACACATATGGGTTGCCTATTACAAGACAGAAATTAGTGGGAAACATTTTGTTACAAACACCAAGAAACAAATTTCATTTAAATGCAGAAGTGTTTTGACTGTTCTAAACCACATATTGATAGAATCATAGAGGTATTCATTTGGAGGGGTCCAGAAAAGTTTTGCTTCTAATTAAAGAGATGAGAGTCCAAGGATGGGTGTTGGATTTTGTGGTGAAAATAAAATTGGCGGTATGATTCAGATTTTATCTTACACATTGAAATCTTAATTGAGCTTTAAAACTTATCACTCGCTCATCGGATTTGGTTGAACCTAGTACCTAACCCAAACCTTCAATATAAATCCAATCTAACTTGGGTTGGGTTTGTTTAAGTCCAGGTTGAGGTTGAATACAACCTCTAAAATCTTAATTCAAACTCATCCAAAAATTAGATACGGTCATATTAAAGTCTCATTTCTAGTGCCAAACGGAGTCAACAGTCCGTCCATGTTTTCCTTTTTAATGTCATATACTTCATATAACAAGATATGCGTTTTTATAAAAGATAAAATATATATATTCAAATGTATTGAATGATATTATTTATAGAAAAAGTTAAAAATTTAAACTAGGTATATACATTGTTACAAAATATGGATTGAGTGTAGAAACACTCATTTTTCTTTTCCCTAACGAAAATGTTAGAATCATTCATTTTTACAGTTTAAAACTCATACCATATTTTTTTTTAAAAAAAAAATGGCAAACATCATATAATAATGTATATGTTTTGATAAAAAGTGTATATTGCTCCACTTTAAATTGAATGAATCAATTTTAGATAAGTATAAGAAAAAATTATATATATGCTTCACTGAATTTCTAATGAGATATATAAGATTGCATTTTGGACTATTAAAAAAAAAAGAGTATAACAATGGCCTGTTCCTAGACAAACAAGTCTGGTCTTTTGGGCCACAAAAAACAATCGCCCACGGAAAATGATATACTCAATCACATTCATCAACCAAAACTTAGACCTCAAGTGTTTTCATTTAAAAAAATAGTAAGCATTATTTAATGAGGTATATATTTTGATAAAAAGTGCATATCGCTCAATTTCAAATTGAATGAACCCATTTTTAGCAAGTGTAAGAAAAAATTCAATGAAGTATTTACATCATCTAGCAAGATATATGCTTAATTAAATCTGTAACGAGGTATATAAGGTCTGTGTTTTGGACTGAGAATAAAATTGAGCCCACGCATTGTTTCTTCAAAGCCCATTATCCAGGCCCATCAAGAGCAAACACTAGAGAGCGGACAGAAAGACCAGCAAAAACACTCAATACAAGAAATCTAGGGCAGCACAGCCAGAGATGGAGGCGGAGCTAGAGCTTCCAAACGCCGCCGCTGCTCCGCCACCTCCTGTGGACGAGCCGGCCTCTCCGACGCCGTACGAGGTGCTGGAGGAGACCAGGACGTCTATTGAGGACATAGCGGCGAAGATGCTCTTCATAAAGAAGGAGGGCCGGCCGAAATCCGAGCTCCGGGACCTCCTCACGCAGATGTCCCTCCTCTTCGTCACCCTCCGCCGCGTGAACCGCCTGGTCCTCCTCGAGGAGGACCGGGTCAAGGCGGAGACGGAGCGGGCCAAGGCCCCCGTCGACATGACGACTCTCCAGCTCCACAACCTGATTTACGAGAAGAACCACTACGTGAAGGCGATCAAGGCCTGCAAGGACTTCAAGTCGAGGTACCCGGAGATCGAGCTCGTGCCGGAGGAGGAGTTCTTGAGGGACGCACCGGAGTGGATTAAAACGGGGGTCTTGTCGGAGGACGGCGGGCACGATCTCATGTTGAAGAGGCTCAACTTTGAGCTTCATCAGGTGTGTTCGGTTTCAAATTTTGTTGATGGTTTTTGTTGGGTTTGCGTTTGTTGTTGGAAAGGTGTCGCCTTTGTCTGAAATTTGGGACTGCTCGATCAGTTTGGTCAATTTGGAACTTCGCTCATATGATAATGACAAGTCTATAAGCAAAATTTTGCATATCAATCACTAAATTTTCTTGGGCATATGTTACTTGTTAGTCAATGTAAAAGATTTGTTGGAGCTATCCGCTTTATTTATAATTGAGAATTGTTGAGTTGGTTCAATCTTAGTTGGACTGAAGCTTTGGGAAAGTCGGCTAACACCCCTCTCCGTAAAGGAGATCGGGGGGATCAAACCCACAGAGCGCCAATCTTCAAAAAAAGAAAGTCCCTTGAAGATCACTATATTTAGGAAAATTTTATGCTCAGCCCTTTTTTGCAGTCACTTTTGCAGGCTGCACACATTTTGATTTTTTAAGTATGTGCATGGCTAATGAAGTACATTCTTTTATACAAAATGAAGCACATATTCGTTTGAATTGAATGCATATTTTGTTTTAGTTTTTTCGTAATAGAGTATAACTGACATAGTGGAGTATATATATAGTAAATGATTTTATATACTGTGATAGTGACATGCAAAAATGACTACAAACTACAAAAATGATTTGAGTGTATTAGTGCCCCTTGTATTATATCCCACTTTTAAATAGGTCAATGCATTTTATTGGGCATATTTTTTTTTGTCATTCCAATATATGTTTCTTTAAATTGCCTGAAGTTTGATCTTGGTACTTGTATGTTTCAGCGGAAGGAACTGTGTAAACTTCATGAGAAACTTGAGCTGCACAAAAAAGGCCTTCTTTCAACCATCGCAAACCGGAAGAAGTTCTTGTCAAGCCTCCCCTCTCATCTGAAGTCTCTGAAGAAGGCGTCCCTGCCGGTGCAGCAACAGTTGGGGATGCCGCACACCAAGAAGCTGAAGCAGTTCCATGCAGCTGAGCTGCTCCCACCTCCTCTCTATGTGGTTTACACGCAGCTTTTGGCACAAAAAGAGGCTTTTGGAGAGAACATTGATTTGGAGATATTGGGAAGTATGAAGGAAGCTCAGGCTTTCGCGCAGCAGCAAGCGAATAAGGACATGGGTAAACATGAAACCAGAGATGCTGATTGCATTATATAAGATTACTACCAATGTAGTGTGAAACTGATTTGGTTTTGATGGTTCAGGTTACTCTACAGACAATGAAAACTGTAGAATAGATGACGATGTACCCGATGAAGAGGAGGATGGACAGAGAAGAAGAAAGCGAACGAAGAAGGTCGTGGTTGCAGAGAGCCGTGACCAGGCTGGATTATATCAATCACATCCATTTAGGATCATCCTCCATGTATATGATGATGAGGATTGCAATGAGAAACCCGCGAAGTTAGTCAGTCTGAGGTTTGATTACATGGTTAAATTGAATGTTGTATGTGTTGGGATTGAAGGGGCTCATGAAGGACATGATGCTGATATGTTATGCAACTTGTTTCCTGATGACACTGGGGTTGAGCTTCCTCATCAGGTTATTACTTTTGTCATTAGTTTCTCTCTTTTAATTAGGGCGCTTGATTGACATGACAACAAATTCTAAACTGCTATGCAGACAGCAAAGCTATTATCTGGGGATTCTGTTGCATTCTATGAGAGAAAGAACTCGCGACCTTATAAATGGGCACAACATTTGGCTGGAATTGACTTCCTTCCAGAAGTGTCTCCCATGCTTGCAAATGATGGAATTGCGAGCAGCGAAACACCAAAGGATGCTGCCATTATTTCTGGGCTCTCCCTGTACCGCCATCAGAACCGTGTGCAGACGGTTGTTCAGAGGATTCGCTCCAGGAAAAAGGCTCAGCTGGCTCTTGTGTGAGTCACTGCTAATTGAACATTTGAATGTTGAGCAGATGAAACTGCAGATGAAAGTTCCCCTCAGATGACCAATCAAAACTAGATCTTCTTCACATATTTGGAATAACATCTGGAAATTTCTTATGACCTGAATTTCCCATTGTTAGAATATGAGAACATGATACCTTTTCTTACTTTTCATTTAAATATATATAGTTATTAATGGCACTATCTATTTTGGTTTCTTGTCATTTTTTGAATTTGATGCACCATGTTCCCATTCTCCCTGAAAGTATGTTTAATATGGCTGAATGTTGAAAGCTTAGACTCTTTGATTCGCTTACAGGAAGCAACTTGAATCCCTTACCAAGCTTCATATGCCCCCACTCGCCTATGGAAAGGTTCCATGGGCATCACATACTCCATTGTGCAGCTTGCAAAGTTGGTTGCCTGTGGGGTGTGTGAGTGATCAAGCTTCATCTCCAGCTGTTGTTGCCATTGATCAAGTCACGGGTTCTGTAGACCTTGAGATGAATGATGCGTCCGGGATGCCAAGGGAAGAAATAGAGAATGCGAGGGAAGACGGAGAACTTCCATCTGCAATCCAAGCAGCACCTCCTTCAAAGGATCTGAAGACACTTCCCTCTAAAAGCCCTGGCCACGAACATTATAGAACCCTTAATCTGATTTCAAATAGCATGATTTTTTCAAGCAAGGGAAGGTCTCAAAGCTTTGGCAGGTATGATGATAACTCAGAGCTCCTTCTAGATGATGAGAGTGATTTGGATGAAGCAATGCATATCGAATCAGAAACAGAAGTTGGAGCAACTGCTGGACATGATGGAACAATCGACAACTCATGGAAAGATTATGCTGTCAAAGAGTTCCGCCTGGTACTTAGTAAGCAAAGTGAGAGAAAGGAGACCAGAAAGCTGGAAGCTAAGGTAACTATGGTTTTTTTGAGTCCCTTCCTTCTGTTCAAATCGCATGTCAACAAACAATAAATAACTTTGCAGGTAAAGATTAGTGCAGAGTATCCGCTCAGGCCTCCTCGATTCACTCTAAGCTTATTGAACAATGAGCGTGGAGTAGGTCATGCCGATTCATCTCCATATGATTTGGCAATAAATAGGATGGAATCATCTGAATGGTTTAATGAACTGCGAGCCATGGAAGCGGAGGTGAAGTTCATATATTGTTTATATGCCTTCTCTAATATAGAGCATTATGATTGAAACTCTTGTTCCATTCATTGTCTTTTACAGGTCAATCTTCATATTTTGAAGATTCTGCCTCCGGATTGTGAGAGTGAAATATTGGCTCATCAAATACGATGTTTAGCTATGCTGTTTGATTTTCAGTTTGAGCAGGCATCCGGATTTTCTGAGGGGCAAAAGTGTTCAGTTATAGATGTCGGATTAGGCAAGCCGATCTCTGGGAGTATTTTTGCAAGATCACTCAGGGGAAGGGATCGTCGGAGGATGATTTCCTGGAAAGACATGGAATGCACTCAAGGTTATCCTTGTTAGATCTAATGATTTCTAGGTGCGACAACAGAAGGTTTGTGAGTCTTTTTAGCGTTCATCACATTGTGTCCACTACTCATCCATTATGTAACCCACTATGAAGAATTTATATAGGGAGATTCTCTGGAAATTATTGATGGCAGGATGTATTGACATGTATTATTATGAAATTCATTGTGAATTTGCTTGTGAACTGGTGACTTGCATGTATTGACACAGCATTCTGTCCAGCTTCAATATGTTTCATATTTCCTATGTGAGATTCCATAGGAGCCAAACAAAGGATTTAAAGCTATGGTCTGAATGGTCTACCAAAAAGAAAAAAGAAAAAGCTATGGTCCGAATGTGATGCCAATATCATTCAGTAACAAATATGTTTGGAATATATTTTTGTTCACTTGATAAAAAGTAGGTGCATCAATCATGATTCTCCTTTCTTTTTCATATTACCACATATATTTATTTCGGGTAAAATTGGTATTTTAAAAATAAATATTATACGGTCAATCAAAGATAAAAATGATTTATATAACATACTAACTAAATTTTCAAAGATAAAAAGTGAATTAAGTTCATAGATAATTTAATACCATGTGATTCTTACACCCAACCCCAAAACCAGATTTTTGAAGTAAAAAACAAAACCCTAATAAATAAAAAAACACCAATGCGACGGACAGTACTAATCAAACCTAACATAATTCACGCTTTTGGTGATGAGGCCCCGATTCATTCATATCATTTGGGATTCCATGTGAGATACTTAGATTATCAGAAAAGTGTATAAAATCAAATATTTAATTAATAATAATCTTAATAGTAGTTGTAGAACCCACTGTAATTAAAATCAAGACAGGTGAGAAATGGTGGAATAAAATTCTAATATTTTTTTGTAGTAGTCTCAAATTTCACTTGGAATTTTAAATTAGATCATTGTTCTACATTTTACAAATTAATAGAATTGCTATCTGCATTCTTTTTTAAATAAATAGCCTCCTCTTTTTTTTACCTACCGTTTATATATTCATTTTGATTTTATAACTAAGAAACCCTGTTATAATTGGTATATGTAAAGTGGAAATTTTTACTGTGTATGATATTGATTTATGTTTTTGAATCCAATTATTATTTTTATTTTTATTTTATAGTTTTTATTTATTTGCATTCGTTAAATATTTATAATATTTTTTTATAAAATATTTTTTTTTTTGTAATTGTGATATGTGTAAAAAAAATAAAATTTGCATGTATACACTATAATAACAAAGATATTTTAAACATTTAAACTAAATTCCATATCATTTTCCATGTGTAAATTAAACACTTGAAAATTGATTCCCATTAGCAAACCAAACAGTACGGTGGAATCTGGATTCCTTGTAAAATTATTCCTGGTAAAGTAATTTCACAAAAAAAAATAACTCGAACCAAACTGAGCCTGATTGTAAAAGAATTTCACTTTAATTGCATTTGTTCAAGATCTTGAGTTGCCTCTCAATCTCAATTTCTTCCTGTTTTGATTATATTTCTTAATGACTCCAGAGTTGCAAGGCACAAGGAAACTGAAAAGAAGATATAATTCAGAAGTTGTATATATATCACGAAAAATCATTAAGGTCATTCACACTAAAAAAAAATTAAATTATTACACCTAATTAATATTGCTTATGTACTACCACACTTGGTAAAATAAAAAACATACATCAAAGATGAGTTGGCCAGAGAGACCTAATTATAGCACCCTAAAAATCATTTTTGAATTTGGATGACCTAGATATTGGAAACCTAACCATGTCAGCATCAATATCAGAGTTATTTTTTCAATGGAATATTTATTCCAATATATTGTTTCCCTAGATAGTTGGATACCCTTCTGTAACATATATACATATAATTTACACAATTTAATACATGATATAAAACACTCTATTCTAAGCAACCTAATAATCATGCATTGAAATTCCAAATGAGATGATCAATTTAATGCACTTCAACAAGAAATCCGAAAAATAAATATAGAACGCTTAGTAAAATTTCTGAATCTCAAGTCTCAACAAAGTATTAGACATGTTCTGCTGACTCCACAAATCCATTTAAATTATTTAGTTAAATGCACTACATATTACATTGAAAAACAATCTAGTAATTCAATTCACAAATGCTATTACACATATCAGATGTTATTTTAACAATAACTTCAAATTCATATATCCGTTTTATATCTGTTAAAGATATTAGATTAGATTTATTATTATCTTAGTTTGTTATTATATTAATTTATTATTATTTTAATGTGTTACACGTGTAACACCATCTTATACTATTATATAAAGGGGTTTTAGTACCTCTCTAATAGAACAAGAGTTTTTAGGGTTTTATTATTATTTTTCTTTCTTATTTCTAACATGGTATCATAGCCACCCCAGAAACCCTAGATCTACAAAAGTTTTTCTTCCCTCTTCCCCGCTCCAATTGAGATGTCTTCAATCGGAGCGGGAGATGACTTTTGATACCCATTTTTTCCCGTTGTTCTCGTCACAGTAGCCACGTCCGCAAGTCTCGTGAGTCGTCCACTCGTTTGCCGCAAGCATTCACTTGTTTACGCGTGAGATCGTCACCGCCGCATATCAAATCATCGTCAAGTTAATGTGAGTATTTGGTTTGAGGATCATCAACCGTCAACTGATTCCGCCAACAGATTCACCTACAATGAGTTCATTCACGTGCACCAAATCAGCGGATTTATTTCCGAAACCACTGGTCAGCGTTTCCGCAACCACCGATCAGCGCACGCGTCTTCCGAAGACCATTTGCAGCCAACCTCCGCGGCCATTGCAACCTTGCTTCTGCGTGCCTTCCACGCCATGCGCGATCTCTGTCCGTGCCACCATGCATCTTGCGCGATCTCTGTTCGTGCCACCATGCATCTTGCGCGACCGTCCACGCCTTCATCATCGCGCCCATCTTCGTCGTTGTCCTTGCGCCCGTCGCACACTTGAAGAATCCCGTCGTCGTCGTTCGGCTGTCATCGTCTTCGTCATCTCCGTTGCTCCCGTCGTGAAGACCCTGCATGAAGATCTTCTGCATGCATGATAGACGATATCGAGACGAGAATGGTGTATTATTTGAGTTTTATATACATTGATTTAATGAGCGATCTGATCATCCATTGAAAAAAAAAAAAACCCATCACGTGTTCGTCCTCCAACGACCGTAGTCGTCATCGAAGCCTCTTCTACAAGTCTCCACGTGACATCGTCATCTCCATCTTGCACAGCTCATCAGTCGCGCCCCGTCAGCAGCCCGTCCGTGCAGCCCCGTCTGTCCGCGCAGAGCACCGCCTCGTCCGCGCTCGCGTGCCCCGATGCACTGCTGCCTCGAGCGCCCACGCCGCTGTTCCGCCAACTCCATCATCCGTGCGTGCCGTTCCCGTCCCCATCCGTGCAACCGAGCGACGCCGCGGCAGATCAGCCCGTTGCGATCAGCCCGTCCGTTATCATCGTCTCCGGCGAATCAGCCAGTCACGATCAGCCCGTGTGAGATCCCGAGGATCACGTCCGCAGCATCCGCGTGAAGATTGTGTGAGTCAAATCCGACTCGCTCCAACTCGGCCGCCCACTGTCTGACTCGCCTTGACTCGTCCCTTGTTCAACTCGTATAGCTGACTCAACCCGACCCGTCCGGTCACCGTCCGGCAGTCTCCGGCAACCTTCCGGCAGCCTCCGGCAACCTTCCGGCAGCCTCCGGCAACCTTCCGGCCATCATCTGTTCGCCGCCGGCCACGTTTTGATGCGTTTCTTTCCTGGACTGTTACAGCTTCGTTCGGACTCCGAATATAGTCATCCAGTTACTCATTTTGTTCAGTTTTTCATTCTCTACGCATCCGTATGTGTCTTTTCCTATTTTCTTCTGATTTCTGTCAGTTGCAACATCATTATTTCTTTTCTTCCTTGGGTCTCTTTCTTCCTTGAGATATTGTTCGTAACGCTATCATCTTCGAGCTGTCACCGTTCCTTTTCTCTTCCTTGGATCTCTATATTCTTTTGAGATCCGTCGTATTTGTCATCGTTCGTCAAGTGACGTCGTTTTTTTTATGCAGCATCGCTGCCTCAGTGCGCTGTCGTATTTGCGCACCCTTGTTTCTGTGCGCCGTTGTTTTCGCGCACCATTGTCTCCGTGCGCCATTGTTCTCGTGCACCATTGTTTTCGTGCGCTGTCGTCATCGCGCACCTTTGTTTTTTGTGCGCCGTCGTTGTAATTACGCACTGTCGTTTTCTTTATTCTTCTTCTCTGTCAGCGCACCTCTCTTCTTGCGCTAGTCTACACCGTTTGTGTCGTCATTCGCGTCACGCTTCTTCTACTTCCGTGAGCCCTACGTGCGCCATCTGATCTAGTGGACCAGCAATTCCGACTGACTCAAAGAGCGGGAGCGACTCTGACTGACTCAAAGAGCGGGAGCGACTCTGACTGACTCAAAGAGCGGGAGCGACTCTGACTGACTCAAGAAGAGCGGGAGCGAAGTGATGGATCAAAGAGACATATGACAATTACCAATTCACAAAAATAAATTGGAGGTGTTTGAAATAAGAGTTTTAGTTTATCATTTTTGTGTAAACTCTAAGGGTACAACTCTTCATAGTTTATGAGAGGGTGTTAAAGATATTAGATTAGATTTATTATTATCTTAGTTTGTTATTATATTAATTTGTTATTATCTTAATGTGTTACACGTGTAACACCATCTTGTATTATTATATAAAAGGTTTTAGTACATCTCTAATAGAATAAGAGTTTTTAGGGTTTTATTATTATTTTTCTCTCTCTTATTTCTAACAATATCCAATATTCAAATAATCAAATTCATGTATATATTCTTCCCACTATCACCAATTGTACGAGAAAAATATGTACTGAAATAAATTAAAATTAAAGGAGAATTCAAAATAAATATAAAGATTCTAAAGCATAAGGGAAGCAGAAGAATAAAACTTTATAAAAAATATAAAGTTTGTTATCAAAGAATAAATATAAAGATTCTCTCTTATTTAGATACTTTAAATCACCAAGAATAATAGGGAAGGGTGCCGTCTCTCCCAACCAATTGTTTCATTTAACCCGGGTTCGGAACGTCTGTTTTTAAAAAACAGAGGGTCTCTGTTTTGGCCCATAAGAAGACGACACGTGGTAAATTAAATATGTGCTCACGTGATCTATTTAACAGAAAACCATAAGATTTGCTCTGTCTCTTTTTCTTCCGTTTTCATTTTCTCTTTCATCTCACCCTCCCGGCTTTTTTTTTTGTGTGTTAATGATTAGATTTTTTATGAATTTATTTTTTTTATTTTGTGGTTTCTAGTCAAATTTGTTTTTAATTTTTTATGGATTTATTTTTTTATTTTTGTGTTTCTAGATTTAATCTGTTTTACAATTAATTTTTTTTGTGGATTTATTTTTATATTTTTGTGGTTTCTAGATCTAATCTTATATTTTTTATAGAGTTATTTAATTTAAGTGTTTTATTAATAAGTGCCCTCAGGGTACTGATTAACCCATATTTATTGCTCATAACCCAATAAATTAATTATGATACGAGTATAAAAAAATAATTTTTTTTAAATACCAACAACACCCCTAATAAATTCACCAACTTTTTTTCTGCTTCCCTATCATGCCCTTTTTTTTCTCCAGTACCAAAATTTTCTAAAATTTTTTCAAAAATACCCTGCTTAAAAAACAAATTTCAAAAATGATCTCAGAGTCAAAATATTTACAAAACTAATATTGAAATCATTTTTGACCGGTTAGCGTACCCACGTTATGCGTTGATCGGGTTAAAAAATGTCATAATGAAGACGTGATTGTGAATCATGTCTTTACCGATCCCTGCACGCACTAGGACACGGGGGCCCTCTGCCCTCCGAGACGTGATGCATAATCACGTCGTCAAAGTGGTGCATGCATGCATGGATGGTTTGTTTTTTTGTTTTTTCTCTTTCTACTGATGGTTGCATTGATTTTGTTTATACGTATAGTTTTGGTTTAAGATTTTTATGAATAAAATAAAATCATATTTATTATAAAATACAACATATATATAATAAAAATTTATATATTAATAAGGTACATTATTTCATTTTTTGTGTGTGTATATATGATGCAAACATCACTGAAAAAAGCCAAAACCCATGCATGCAAGTAAACCAAAATCCATGGAAAAAAAAAATTCTCACGTAGAAGAAAGAAGTTAAAAAAAATTAAATTTTTTATAGATACAATACGCAATTTATAATATTATATGCTTCATTTTTTAATAAAAATATGTACTTAAATAGATGAGGTAAACTATTTTTAAAAAATTTAAAACACATATAGACTGGAATTATAGGGAAAACTCCATGTAACATTATTTATTAGAACAAAGATAAAAAAAAAAAACTATTTATGAAAACAAAACCTGTACAAAAAAAAAACCAAAAAGCAACAACAAACCATGCATTAAAAATAAAACCAAAAAAACATTTTTCATTCGCTTTTTGGAAAGTTTTAGACTACACAAAAAATAAAAAAATAAAAAACCTACCATTACCATAATCAAATTACTCCACAAAAAAAAATCTACCAGTATGCACAATCGATCACATAATCAAATTTTTTACCACTACCCATTAAAAAAATCGATTACCAAACATCTTAAAAACAATCTAATCAATAAAAAACACTGAAAAAAATTTGATGCTTCGCTAATTTAAGTAGGATAAAAAAGAGATTCTTATGTCTGCGATACAATGGATTAAAGTATATATAAAATGTTCACCTTTTAAGAAAAAAAACATAATTTAGAACATAATTATATATTGACATTAAATTAAATAATTCTATAAAAAATATCAGATTAGATCTAGAAATCACAAAAATATAAAAATAAATCCACAAAAAGTCTATATCATCCAAAAATAAATAAAAATAACTCCACCAAAAAAAATTGCAAAATAGATTAGATCTGAAAATACAAAAAATAAATCCATAAAAAATTAAAAACAGATTAGACTAGAAACCACATAATAATAAAAATAAATTCATAAAAAATCTAATCATTAACAACAAAAAAAAAACCGGAGGGTGAGATGAGAGAGAAAATGAAATCGGAAGGAAAGGAGACGGAACAATTCTCATCGATTTTCTGTTAAATGAGATCACGTGAGCACATGTTTGATTTACCACGTGTCGTCTTCTTATGGGTCGAAACAGAGACCCTCTGTTTTTTCAAAACAGACGTTCTGAACCCCATTTAACCCACCAACCATAATAAAAAAAAGGTGTTTTTTTATGATGGGAAGAAAAATAATTGATATGGATAGACGTGCCCAATAGGGAAAGTAGTTTATTAAATCCACAATTAATAACAAAGAAAATCAATTAATTTTTTTTTAAAAATATCGGTAGATAGTTGTTATCCCAATCATATGTTATCGAGTAGAAAACAGTATAAAGTTTTACAAAAGAGGAGGATCGCGAAAAAGATAAAACAGAACAGAAGAGACAAAGATGAGAATCTTTGTTAATATGAGAATCTTAACTCTAATTTATTAAGATGAGAATCTTGATATACATAGACAAAGAAAAAGTAAATTAAAAGCCACATAACCCGTCTAAACTTTCCACTGTCTATACCCAAAACCCCATATATCTCTCATCTGTGATATGAACACCAAATGTGTGTGTGACCTTCGAAATATGCACTTTTAACTAATAAATCCATCTTCTGCTTCTCTTTTTTTTCTAAATTAAAAATGTTAATTTTTTTTCCAACTCATGATTAATAATAGAAAGCATCATTATTTATACAAATACGAAATTCATTTTCCTATGGGAAAATAAGAAAACATGAAGACAACCCTCACTCCAAATCAAAATATAAGAATCCTCCTTTCAACCAACACCTTTTTTTTTCTCTGAATGAATCTTCAGCCTGAAGACACTGCATGCACATATATGTTTGAGTAGACTGTGGAGGGAGGGGAGAAAGAGAGGGAGGGGGGGGGGGGGGGGGTTTCAGGGGTCTCTACTTGGTCACTGATAGAGGGTCCTCCCTACTCTCGGGAGAGAGACTCGCCCTTGTAGGGGAGGTGGTTATTGTATTCCTCTCGATCGTGTTCACGTTGAGATGCTGGTGCCCTCGAAAGAATCCCGCGCCGAGGAATCTCCGTCTCCAGAGGAGATCGAGCTCCAACGATTTGACAGGGCCGACGGTGTTCGAGGCGAAGACGAGCTGGTGTAGATAGGTTATACTACTTATATAGATATCGGGCATATTTTATATATAGGATATACATGGGAATAGATAAGATTTTTTGCTATACTTATTAGACATGCATAAGATCTATACTTACAAAAGACGTGGCATATAATACACAGGCTTAAAAACAAAATAAAATTTACAATACTAGGGTTGAGATGAATATCTCCCTCTTATGCCATATGCTCTATATATTACAAAGCACTCCGAAAGTTTTAGGTGATTTGTGGTGGAGGGTTTTTTGATAAACTTTTTTTACTTATGTCATTTTTAATCAGTTTTCCTTTCCTTTTATAGGCTTTAGATTGCGGATTTCAAAGGCTTTGGAATCCGATATCATTATTCTTTGAGTGACTTCTTGTCTTCTTCTGGTGTCTATTTTTGTTTTTAGTCATGTCTTTTTTTTTCACTTCGTCCTGTCCTCTCAGGATCTTTTTCATTTTATCCAGTGCTCTCATGATTTCTTTTGCAGGGTGATGTTAAACCCGTGAGTGGCTAGGGCTTTCTGGTTCCTTCTATTAGTTTAATAATAATTTTTTTTTATGTTGATCGTTTGTGGGTATATCTTCAAGCCCTTTAGAGTCATTGTCTGTCCTTCAGAGTCATTTTCTGTTCCTTGAGAGTGTTGAGGGTCCCTCCTGTGTTGTAAGAGTTTGTGGCCATCTTATTGGTCACAATTTTTTTTTTTTTGAACATTAAACATATGCCCATATGCTTTTAACTCGATAATTTCCTGACTTAAATTTGAAAATCTTTTAGTGTATTCTCCAATAAGAGATGTTTTGATATTTTCATAATTATCTTCTCTTGATTTTTCATAGATTGGTAATTTATAATTTGATAAAACTTCTTGGGGTCATATTTAACCTAAAAGGAAACATTTTCTCCACCTGAAAATCTCATTGAAGAATCCATGGAATCCCAGTTTGGAAAACAAAAGAAAAGCAATATGTAACTGCATGGATTGACATGGTACACGATGGACATCAGGTATAGATGAATACACTGTCTTAACAAAATCTCCAAAAATCGTCATCCATTTCATAAACAACTCCAATACAACTATTATATTATTAATTACCCATGAAAGCCCATTATAACTCCAAAACTGATTACTGACATAAAGACATGATAAAAGCATCTTTCAACTTAATACTTGAAGCCCTGGTCCAGCTCTCAGAAGGAAGATAGCAACATGCACTGGAAGACCAAAAAATAAAGAGATTTTTAGTTTTAAGTCTCCGGAAACTATAGAATTTAATGATCGATCCCTTACTTCTTCATATTTTGATTTTAGTCCCTGTATTTAAATGATAATTTAAGAATAGGTCCCTGGGAGGGACTTATTCCTAAATTATTAAGTTTGTTTTTAGTCCCTGGGAGGGACCTATTTCTAAATTATCATTTAAATGTAGGGACTAAAATCAAAATATGATGAAGTGATGGATCGATAGCTAAATTCGATAGTTTTCGGGGACATAAAACTAAAAATCCCAAAAACAAAATAACAGAGAGATGCTAGCTTCAAATGAAGTTTGGCGAGATGGTGGAGACATGTAACATAGATATGAGCATCAGATATGGAAGATGGATTAGTATAGTAATGTAAAAGAGAATGTATGTTTTCAGCATTGGACACGACTGTAGAACTAGACAATAAGCATTTCCACTAAGCCATCCATAGCTGAAAAAGCGATTGTATTCATCTACTACAATTGTGATTCTTTTCTCTAATTTCTACACCATACTAAGTTTAGTAAGTTTTTTTTAATGATAACCATTCGAAGAAGTGAGATCTTTCCCAATTAGGTTTTTAACTCATTTCTCCAGCACTTCTTTTAAGTTAGGTAGTTGCACAAAACTGTCAAGATTTGAACTGTTGAACATTATACATGCATGCTACCAATTGTACTTACATATTATTACCAAAATAAAATGAATGATACATCTATTTACATCATTACATTAAAGGACATCATAGATCTTAGCATCTTCAAATCATGCAACCATACACGTTATGAAGGAAAAAAAAATAAGTCATTTAGCTGCTTCATCTGCTCTTTCCATCTTTTGCAACCTCATAGCTAGCGGCCGCGGCAAGTGTAATAATATGGGGTCAATTGACTCCATCAAACTTTTGAAAAAAATTAAACTACCTAACTTATACATCAAACTTTTGAAAAAAAATTAAACTACCTAACTCCACCGCAAGTGTAACTATATTTACACATTAACCCAACTACCCAAGGCCCATTTAAAAAAAGAAAAAAAGAGGAAAACGTGGGACTGCAAGTGTTGAAAGAGCTTTTTCAGGAATGAAAATCATCAAGAGCTGATTGCGAAACAGAATAGGAGATCAGTGGATGAATGATTGTTTGATTACATATATTGAAAAAGATATATTTGATAATGTTGATAATGAAATCATCATGCAACGATTTCAAAATATGAAATCTCGTTGAGGGCAATTGTAAAAGTTTATATATTGGAAATCCTTGATTTTTTTATGGTTTATTTTTATTAATGTAAGATTTTAAATGACCTCATCTATAAAAATTCTTGGAGTCGCCAGTGCTCATAGCTAATAAAACAGAACAAAGTTACAGCTATTTCTCAAGTCGATACTGTGGCAAAATTAGATTTTCAAGAACTAAAAAAGGAGGAAAAGAAAGAAAATACAAAACACAGTCTACAAAATATGAGATCATCTTCTTCTAATGCCAAGTAGAAGCCTATATCCATGAGAACATTAGCATTCTCTTGGAGACATTTTTCTTAAATGCTATGAATCTTTTGTTTTTCCACCCAAATTTTTTTCCCCTCTGATTATCATTTTCTTTACAATACTCACCAGGAAAAATAAAGGAATTCTTAATTCTTAATATACATGTTATTTGCATTGGCATTTCCTCTCAAAAAGGATATTGCAGTTCAGATATATGTTTCCTTTGTAGTCTAATACACCCATAGTAAAGGAAAAAAGATTACTAAAAAATAAAGACGATCTGATTTTTTAAAAAATAATGATTTGGAAAACAACTTTCAGATTTTATTTTATTTTATTTTATTTTTTTAAAAAGTCACTTCAACAGGCATATCAAAACAAACCAAAAACCTATTCAAACACACACACATCCATAATTAATTAAACCCAAAAGTAGTGATTGGAACCTGGTGAATAGGGATCCCGTTTTCTTCAAATGCAAAAACAATGAATAATTGTTTCCATATACATCAATTAAATGCATACAAATAAGAGATATAGTGGAGAATACAGTAGATCACCTTGGAGAATGTGGCGGCTGAATAAGAGATGATTTGTAACACCGAACGGTGTGTCCTCCCACACACAGGAAGGTGGGGCTGGCCACAGGCCTTACGGGCCCACAGTCCGGGCCCGTGAATCGTCCCAAACAGGTCTGGGACGGGCTAAGCCCGTGAATCGGGCATGGGTTTTAAAGAGGTTTCTTTCCACACCCAACCCAAAAAGATATATTCTTTGAGATTTATTTTACAGTTTAAAATACAGTGATATATATCTCGTTATAAATCTAGTGAAGCATATACCACGTTAGACGACTTATATCCCTCGTTAAAATTTTTGAATTACATGAATGCATTTATAGAAAATGTAAATTTTTTTTTCGAAACATATATCTTGTTAACATGAACATATGTTTTGTTAATTTTTTATCTATGCATATAAGACTAGACTTAGGGGGTTAAAAATGGATCTAGGTATAACGACATTCTTTAAACACACTAATATTTAAATGGATATAAGGCTTTCGTTGCACACCCATTCAAATATTCAATCAATCCATTTGAAAAAAAATAAAAATAAAAAACAGCCATGGCAGCCACCATGACCACCTCCCTCATCAAACCTGGCCTCTTATGGTCTGATCTAGGCTTATTAGTGGATCGAACTGACTCGACCTAATATAGACTAGACCATTTTATAATCAAAACAAGTCGGGCCTATGTCCACTCTGACCCGACTCGTTGACAGATCTAAATATTCCCCAAACATTCTTAATCTATTGACTGTTGGGCTTTTTACAAAATCCAATTAACATTTTAAGAGAATTTATAATAATACAGCGTTTTGGATGGTTTTTTTTTTTTTTAATAATTAGTATATATGTTTTTAAAGGGGGTGGAATCTAAATTTTATTTTCCCCCGGTACTATGCATTTATCCCGGAACAGTCGATGTTGCATCTGTCGC
The DNA here is from genome assembly GCA_030737845.1 of Acorus calamus. NCBI lineage: Eukaryota > Viridiplantae > Streptophyta > Magnoliopsida > Acorales > Acoraceae > Acorus > Acorus calamus. Next base: position 25,272,492 of record CM060876.1, on the reverse strand, counting down.
TATCCCGGAGGGGAGGCCAAAAATTCACACTGTTTGATAGCGGACGAAAGGCTGGCGTCAGATGACGTGAGCGCGCATCAAATAGAGGTCCTCCGCGTGTCTTCTCGCCTAGTCAAGCAAGCACCGATCACTAACCGTGTGGGGGCGCCGTCTCACAAATCAGAACGGATAAATAAAATGAATTGAAGGTGCCACTCACTCGAATTCCTCTTATTCAACTGTTACACGCGTCCCTCAATCAGTTGGTAGGACTGCTTAATTTGTCAGAATCAAATTATCCATTTAGCTATCACAATTTTAAACCACCAAATTTTTTATTTTTTGGGATTTTGAAGATATGTGAACTAAAATAGGCTTAAAAAATTGTTGTTTCGTAACTATGATCCATTTTACATTCTCACGGATTAAAAGAAAAAAAAAAGAGTTGGTAGAGACAATAGAGAGAGATGAGGGTGGTGGGATACAACAATAATAGCAGGAGGATGTCGGGAAAGGGAGAGAGAGAATAAGAAAGAGAGTTAGGGAGGAGGGGGTTGGCTCCATAGTAACAAAATATTTCGTACTTTTCTGAATATTCATTAAAGTTTTTCAATTAGACATCAAATGTACAAAATGTGTCATACCGAACATAATGCATATTAAATTCAATGATATATACTAATGTTTTAATTATCTAGAAAATAACTTAATTATCACTGTACTTTTTCATATTTATTCCGTATGATTTACGAATGTACACGTACCGTACCGAACATGACACTAGCCGAATATTTGTCGTACACAAACTTTGTTACTGTGGTTGACTCCTCTTTACCCTGCTTCTCTCTTTCTTTGGCTCTCTCCTCCCCTTTTGTCCCAACCAACCAAATTTCTTTTTTGTTGGTAAGGATGTGGCCTCATCTGGGTAGGTTGGTTCAACTGTGGATATTGGTTTTCTATTATTTAGCGCACATGCAATGAGCTAAAAAAAAGGAATTACCTTCATGGTTCGTTTGGGTGATGGTGTTTCTAGGAATATTATTGTCATATCATGTTTAATTTTATATGCGATTGTTTTATTTAAGTATTTAGTTTATTATTAAATATTTTATTGATTGATATTATTTATTTTTTATGGTTGTTATAGAGATAAAAAAAATTATGTTTTAAATATATGTACGAGAACAATAACAATATTTTTAGTGTTTAAAATATTTTTTTACTTATCATTTTCTATGTAAGAACTAAAAAAAATTCTGGGTAGGAATCCAACCCGAAGTTGAAGGAGATCAACCTAATTCTAAATTAAATCGACCCTCAAATCCAATTATGTCAACTCAAACTCAACTTGTCCGATTTGCTTTATGTTTAATTTTCATTTGGGTTAGATCAAAGTTTAGGTTGAGTTTGGTTTTAACTCCATAATAACATTATTTTATGATATTTGAATTTTGAATTTTGTAAAAAAAAAAAAAAAAATTCTGGGTAGGAATCCAACCCCAAGTTGAAGGAGATCAACCTAATTCTAAATTAATTCGACCCTCAAATCCAATTACCATTTGCTTTATGTTCAATTTTCATTTGGGTTGGATCAAAGTTTAGATTGAGTTTGGTTTTAACTCCATAATAACATTATTTTATGATATTTGAATTTTGTAACAGTCTGTGTCCCATGTAATTCCATCTCGAAACATCTCAAATTTAACATACAAATGCAAATCTACCACTACATTGGCTTGGTAAATGGTTTTTGATCTATTTTTGTTAACATTGCTATAATTTATCCACATGCTTTCCTTTTCATGATTATTGTTCACTCTAAATGTTCGTGATATGCCCACTAAAAAAATTGATTTGTACGAATTTTTACTTGTTTGAATGGAAACTTAGTTGAACACGTAACACAGTCACTTTATTTTTTTTTCTATGACAAATGAATTTTTTGTGACTAATTTTACTATCAAATAGATAAGCAACTCAAACCTTCACATAAAAAATTGGTAAGCTACTCAAACCTCCAAATTAATTTTTAAAAAATAAAAAAATTCATTTTTAAGAATCAAAAGTCCATATACAATCTTGTTTTCAAATGTACTACGATTAACTTAACTTTCTTTCCGGTTCATGTGTTTCACGTCAAACAAATAATAATGAGTCCTGACATTCCTGGATTCCTCCACTATTTGTTTGTCTTTTTTGTTGCTGTTATTGAAGGCCATTCAAAAAAATGATACGGTCAATTCTAGATAAAAACAATTAACAAGTTATGAACCAGTGAAACAGATGAATTCCAAAACAGATATTTTACCTCCTCACATGGGCACCACAAACAAGAAAAACATTTTGGTACTGTCAGATCAGTGACTCCAAATCATTAATATAAAAAATAACAAAAGTATAGCTCAGTATACGCCATTTTAAAATAAATAAATATTTCATTATATTAACTATTTCAGGACAAATAAAAAAATAAATTATTTATTATTTAATTATCATTTTAATTATTTTAGTTCATAAATAAAAAAATTTGTTATTTGATAGATTGTGGATATATAAGTTGTGGATAAATATATATAAATATAATGGTGCATAAATGATTTGACATGTGAATGCATGATTTAATTTATAAAAGACGATGACATATGATTTGAGATATTACTCTTTTATTCTAGTGGAATATATTATGTGGAATAACAAAATTTCAAGAGGGACCTGACTAATACTAATATCAATTTATTCTCAATTATTTTAAAATAGTTATACACACATATTCTTTGCAAATAAATTGATTTTTAGGTTTATTTACTCTATTTCACCATATTCTCCTCATATTTCTCTATCCAAACATGACATAGATTGATAAACAAAAGAGTATTTCACAATATCCATGAGACCCCAGTGGTTAGAAAACTATCTCAAGCCCTTTGAGCTTGGGGGACCACCAGTTCAGATACTTTTGATAAAAGGTTTTCAAGAGGCTGATCAAATTGGAGTATCAGTAGTAATATGTCAAAATACTTTTAAGAAAAAATTAATTTGGATCCTTGTGATTAACCATTCATTATTTTTAAATCTCTGGATTTTTTTGAGTTATTGTTCTAAGTCTCTAAGACAATAAAAAATTATTTTTAGGTTATTTCAGTAGGATGTTATTAGCATGTCCGTTGACGATACAAAAAATGTCTATGTCCAATGATTTCATATACACTATTAACATTTTTATGTACATTATTAAATATCTCCACCTTCTTTACAATAATTATATTTTGATGATTGAATATACCTATATCTTGATATTTGAATTTTAATATATTATATCTAGTTACAGCAATATTCTACAACCAATTTCAAAATCAATATTTTCTTTTATCTTCACTAACCTAGCATGTGTGTGAATAGGGGAGAGAGGAGGCACAAATAAAAGAAAAAAATAAAGGTAAAATGGGAAAGAAATGGATAGAAAACCCCAAACAAATGAAAGGACCTATAAAATAATCTTCACTAACTTAGGGATCCAAGAAAAACTCCAGAAATGTCAAGGACTTAAAAATATTAAAAAGATCACTGGTTAGTCGTTACGCGAAAACACGTTGAATATATAATTATGAGAATATAACACAAGTTTTATCAATAAAATTATTCCAAACTAATGATACATATTATTTTATTAAAGACTTGATCATATATACATAACAAAAAAAAAGTTCATATATAAATAATTTTAGTCTCATATATAAAAATTTAAGATATAAATTCTGATATGTATATGTATTTTCATTGACATCCTTACGAGGACATCACATAGATTGAACTTTTATTAATACTTAGCTAATACTATAATCTGAATTTTAAAAAGAGAGTACAAACTAATAAAAATGGAGAACAAAAGAAAAATGGAGAACAATTATCCACATCTTTAGCTTGACTTATGCCGTCCAAGATCAGATCAGTAACCATTCACCTCTCACGCGGCCACACCCGTATTTTTTCTTGTCTCCATCCACCAATCCATATGAAGAAGTCTTCGGTCTCATCACGCAATCCTTTGAAAATTAAAGGATCTATATAATGCTATAGTCTCACTAATTTACAACTCCCATGCTCGAACAACTTGGCCTCTGTCTGTATAGCATAACAGAACATGTGAGAAACATAGTAAAATATGTATGGATAAATTTAAAATTATGTTTGTTTTTTTTAAATAATATGTGGTTATAGCTATGTTGAAATAACTGAAACAAATTGTTATTGGTATTCGATCCAGACCCCTTTTAATTGAAATGTTCCACTTAATTTATTTCATAATTAAAAAATAAAGTATTTCACTGTTATTGTAATCTTTTAAAAAATGAAAGCGATATTGTTCCTTATATTATTATTTTCTTTGGTCCATCATGTCATTTTGTTATAAATTAACATTAGGTATTAGCACCCATGTAACTAGTTCAATTAGATTTTTTACACATAATTTCAATGTTGAGTTATCTGAAAATCAAAAATCATTTGATGTTCGAGACATTCAAATATCAATGTAACCGATCAGAAAAATATCATTATCCACCATATAATATAAATATAGTATTATGTATGTTTGTATTTTTATATACCATTCATATTCATTATCGTATTTGATTAATCATAATTATAAAAACATAATTAATCATTATTTATTTATGATTTTTAGAAAATATAATAAATCATAAAATCTCAAATTAATTCCTTTTATGATATAATTATATTATATTTAGATAAGAACTTCGGGCCGAACGGTGCTAGATTCGCTCCAGTTCCCCACCTAATTAATCAACGGCTCTTAATAAATCCATCCTCGATGATCGTGATAATCGTTTAAAAAAACAACACCCCCCACAAAAAGATCTAAAGGCGAAGAATCACATGCCGGTGAATCCATCAAAAAAAAAATCAACGGCCAATATCACTCCATATCGCAGACTCTGATTGGACAACGTGTTATCACATAAGCCCCACGCATTCACCGAATGACACGTCTCACTCTTCACATAACCTCTTTATGTATTTAAAAAACATTATAAAAATAAAAAAACTTACCGATGTGGGACCCACACCCCGTCACTCACGTGCATTATATCTCCAATACCAGACACCTGTCCCGTCCCTTCATTCGCCATTCGTTTTTCTTTAATCCCGAAAGAAAAGAAGAACAGATAAAAAAAAAATTAAATAAGAAAAGGAGGGTCTCCCTGTGATCTGTATCTCTGTTTGATCAAAATCCGACATTGTTGGGTTTACTTTCTATTTATAGTAGGAAATCTGTACGATTTGATTCGCTCTCTCTCTCGAATTTCCCAAAAGTCAGTTGTTTTAATGGTTCTTCGTCTTCATCCACTAAAGCTGAAGTGAAGCAGAGACGATTTCGGGTTCTTGATCGGATCTGGTGAAGGGGAAGATGAGTTTCGGGGGATGGGTGGAGGAAAAGGAAGGTCCGCCGACGACGGTGGCCGCGGCGGCGGCGGGGCTGTTGCGTCAGTCGTCGGTGTACTCTCTAACCCTAGATGAGTTCCAGAACACGCTCGGCGGGCTCGGAAAGGACTTCGGGTCGATGAACATGGACGAGTTCCTGAGAAGCGTCTGGATGGCGGAGGAGACCCAGGGTGTGGCGGGATCCGCCGCCATCGGCGGCGGAGGAGGGCCGATGGAACCTTCGGCGGTGGGGGCGTCCGGCGGGGGAGGAGGAGGTGATGGTGGGGGGTTGCAGAGGCAGGGGTCGCTGACGCTGCCGCGGACGCTGAGTCAGAAGACGGTCGACGAGGTCTGGCGGGAATTATCGACGGCGGAGGTCGGGGGGCCGCCGCCTCCCGCGGTGGGGTTGCCGAGGAGGCAGCAGACCTTGGGAGAGATGACGCTTGAAGAGTTCCTCGTGAGGGCCGGCGTTGTTAGGGAGGACGCCACTGCGAACGCCGCCGCCCAATTTGATCAGCGGATGTATCAGCTGCAGGCCCCAATGCCGCAGCAGCAGTTGTTCCCGAAACAGACGGCGGCAGGGGGAACGGGGTTTGGAATTGGGGAGGTGGTGGGTAATGGTGGGCTTATGCCGGGGGGAGGGTTGGGGATGATGGGATTGGGGGTGGGGCGGTGACGGTGGCGGCGGAGGGGGTGTTGGGTCGTCGCCGGTTAACCAGATATCGAATGGGGAGTTGTCGTCTCTGTCGCCGGTGCCGTATGTGTTTAATGGGGCGATGAGGGGGAGGAAGGGGACCGGGCAGGTGGAGAAGGTGGTGGAGAGGAGGCAGAGGAGGATGATCAAGAACAGGGAGTCCGCGGCGAGGTCTCGCGCTCGGAAGCAGGTTTGGGTTTTTGTTTGTTCTGCATGAAATTTTTGGTTGATAAGTTTCTGGATTTGTTGGGCAATCCTTAGTGTCTGATGTGTGCTCTGTGATGGTTGGAACAGGCACATACCATGGAACTGGAAGCAGAAGTAGCAAAACTTAAAGAGGAGAATCTGGAATTGCAGAAGAAACAGGTGCATGGTCATTTCAGATAATATTTGGGGTGTATTTTTCAAAAGAATATAATTTGATAGGTTTTTGGATGTGTGGATGCCTCCTCACTGTTATATTGATTGTTGCAGGCTGAGATCATGGAAATGCAGAAAAATCAGGTATGTCTTCCTTCATATCACATTTTCCTATTTATGTAACTGGAATTGCTCTTTGTATGTGGTAGTTGTAGATAAATTATCATCATAGTCATTGTTATTTTCACTTTCGCTTTGTCATAACTTTCTTTTTCCTCTGGATCAAAGTGTGTCGGACCAGTTTCATCAATCTTGAGACAGTTTGATATGTATCAGGTGATCTGTGACTCAGTTTTTTTTTCCGGTTGGTGTAAGTAATAATAATAAAAAAAAATCCATGCTTTTGGCTTCTAGACATGGTTACTTTCAATGAGGTGATGCACTCATGAAGAAAAACCATGGGTGATGCTGGTTTGCTGAGAGTGCTGGAAAAAGAAATTCTGGTTAAGAATGATTGGTGGAGCTAAGGAATTTTTTACTGGTTGGTTCTGGCCTCTGTTTTTGAAAGGTTCTTGTTGGGTCTTGGCTTGAGGGGTTTGTATTCTCTGTCATTTACTTTTCCTAACATACTTAGATCCCAATCTGTTCATTTATTGAGGCACACAGTGAGAACAAATAATAAGTTCTGACAGGTAAGAAAAAAAATCACTTTGCTAAATTGACAATCTAAACTATGGAATTTTAGCCTGGAGGTCTTGCTAGGTACACTGCATGCTTGCGTTATACAGAAAAAATCAATTTTCGATTGGCAATCGATATGAAATTTAATCATTTTGCATGGCCAAGGTTTTGTCCTTGGTTTAATAAAAGGTTATCTGTGCTAGCTAGGTTGCTACTTGCTTGTTGCTAGAGTGTGTGTTGATAACATGCATAGAATTTCAAGGTGCTTCTTATATCTTTCTCCACCATTTCTCATGCAACTAGTGAATTGACATTGAAAAGCTTCTCAACTTCACAATTTTTTATTTATTTTTGCATTCTATCCATAGCCTCTTTGTGTCCACCTTTTCATGCAGTGACTGAATATCATTAGAAAGCTCCTCAGATGCACAATAAAATACACTTCTCCGTTCTATCCGCTACCAATTAGTCTCTGTGCTGTGTAGTCTGTGTATGGTATTCTGTCCCCATGTTTCCTGCGATTGCAAAGAGACTTCTCCCATATGGGAGGGCAGGGGTTCAAGTCTTACCTATGGTATGTGATGGAAATTCTTGTCCAGAATTGCTTGTCTATCTACAATGAAAGATAGATTCTGCCATTTGAGCTCATCAAATAGAAAATAGAGAAGAGCAGATGGAAAGTGAATTAAAAAGTAAGATGGAGAAGTGGAAATATCTTAGGGGCTGAGGATTGGGGCTTACAGTTACTCTAACCTACTATTTTGTGATTTTCTTACGAGCAATGCTAAGTGGACCCTTTTAAGTGGACCCTTTTGTACATGATTCGGGTGTCCTTTGTTAATAACTCATTTTCTTTGTTAAGAATTGATTGGGGCTTACAGTTTCATGACCCGGGTGTCCTTTGCAATTCACCTAGTAAACAAACGTCACCAATTTTTTGGTTCTCCAATATGAAGTATATCAACTGCTTTATTTGCATTATTCTTCTGTATATAAAGAGGTTGAAATATAATGCAAACCCAAGGATAGTGTATTGATTGTGTTTGTTTGGAGAAAGCACTCAGACTGTCTGTGTGTTTATGTTTCGACTGATTTTCAGAGTTCAGATTTCCACCCAAATGGATTCTGTACAACGGTCGAGAGGAGACTTGTTTCTTGAAGTGCTTAAATTGATGTAATATGCCCTGCTCTTCTATTTGATCTGGAACATTATACCAAAATCTAGTTTCTAATTAAATAACTATATGAACAGCATAAATAGATGGCATGATTTCTTGAATGCCTGCCAGTGATTATGAGTCTTCTTGCTGTCATTCTTTTCATATTTTTTTATCAGAAAATGTCAAATAATCTTCGATTGCAGAACATTTACAGTTACTCTGTTTCTCATATACACTTTTTTTTCTTGAAGAATGGTGCTTCCAGGATTTGATCCCTTGACCTCATTCAAGGAGGTGGGAGGTGCTTACCGACTTAACTAAAGCTCGGTTCGCATTTATTTCTCATATACATTTGTTAAATCAATTTGAGTTAAGCTCGTCCCATGTTTTTCTACTGGTTGTGTCTCCCATTAACCAGATGATTATGGTCCTATGTCAATCATGGGAAATGAAACCTTTACTCTTACTATCTTTTAATCCATGAGGGTTGCAAAATGCTTCTGGATTTACAATATTCTTATATGTCAATGCACCACCTCGGAATCTAAATTGGTGGTTTGAAGAGAATCCGGTGACTAAACAGTTAGGCAAGGCTTGAAATCTTTGCTTCAGATTTTGGTGTTATTTCACTTTCCTATGATAAATTGTTCCATCTATCGGATATAGAAGCATAAAAACTTCATTCGATCATGTCTCTTTTCTTATTACTCTTAGTCATACCATGTTCTTCTATTCCTAGAATTCTATACTTTAATGTAATGTCTCATTGTGACATCTCTTCCTGAAAGTTTCCCATCTGATGCAACAGGCTTTGGAGATGATCACTCAGCAATTCACCTCGAAAAGGAGATGCTTGAGGAGGACTCAAACAGGACCCTGGTAAAGTGTGGTTTGGACTGGGATACAATCTTATTTTAAGTGTGATGGGGGGGAATACTTGTGTATATAAAAGGGAAACCAATGCATGCTTTGTAGATTATGAGGTTATTGAGGAAAGAGTACCATCATCCTGTAGATTAAAGTTTCCCATTCTTTTGATGACCTCTTTTGATATCCGGCTAAAATGTTGTGAAAGTAGAAACTCCATGCAGCTATTGAGTACCTCTTTCTGTTTATCGTCAGGGGGTCACCCAGCTCACTTTGACAGGCCTGTAGCTCATCATATATGATAACACAGAAATGTATCTCGAGTGCATAATTTCCAGGTTGTTGATTAGAGTTGAGCCTGGTGAGTTTGAAGAACTCTGGAATGCTAAGTCTTAATGTATTTTGAGAGTTGGTGAATGTAATTCTGGCTGGTTGTAGAAAGCCTTCCTTTGAGCTGCTTTGATGGTTTATGGAGACTTTTCCATGAATGGTTTTGCATGTCGCTTGTAATGATTCTGAGAGTACTGTATATATTTTTTTAAAGGTTTTGAGTGTTCTGTTTTATTTATTTGCTTAAATCTTGTCCTATCGGCAAGAATATGACGGGGATCCAGAAACCCTCAATCGGATTATTTTGGTATTATTATAATTTTTTTCTTTAGAAAAACACAAGTCAATGAAGTGTAAACACAAGGTTCGCCTGATAATATATTATTAAAAAGTGTGTTTTATTTTAATTATAAATAATGAAATATATATTTTATCAATTGTATAGATTTATTTATGAAAAATTGTAAAAAAATATTTAATAAGGTTTTTATCTCATCTAAAAAGGTATATAATACATTGGATAATTATTGAAATATATAGGACGGGGTCAAAGCTAATTAAGGCTAATAAAGATTGTGTAACAGTGCCTTTGTACAAACAAACGTACGGGGTTTCCAATCATATAGCCCAGGACTTTGGTTTTTTCCATACCAAATCATCAATAGCGCTCCAAATTTATGTGGATGAGATCTAGTTGTGAGTCCCAATGCATCTTTGTAAGATTTTTTTTTTTTTTTACCATTTTAGCTAAATTTGAAAAGTGATTTTAATTTAGCAAATCTAGTTGCCGTAATCTTGATTTGATCCAACTGAGTTGAACAAAATAAATCATAAAGTTGTCCGTCATGTCATAACATCTCAATAAAACTCCTACCGCTAAAAAAAGAGAAAAGATCCTGATAAACAAGAGTTCTTCATGATGAAATTATCTAGGGCCATTGTCCTAACTAAACATTTTGTTTCACCTGCTTGTTTAACAAAAGACCACATCATCACAAGCGCCACATTGTTCATATAACCGTTAGTCGTTGGCTTTGGCGCCAAAAACTGGTTATTTCCTAGAACTACATAGTACATAGTGACCAACGCCCACTCTGCTTTTGTTCTCTATTTGCCTTTTTTTATAGATAAAATCAAACACACACATTCACACATAGATACAGAGAGAGAGAGAGAGAGAGAGAGAGAGAGAGATTGGGATGGTGGAGGTGGCGCCGGAGGAGACGGTGATAGTGGTGGTGGACGTGGACCGGAGCAAGAACAAGAGGTGCTCCGGGGACGCCCTCAAATGGGCTCTCGACAACGTCGTGAAGCCCCGAGACTCTGTGATCCTCCTCGCTGTGTTCTCCAACTACGTCAGGAAGTCGTCGTCCACCTCATCCACTTCTTCATCATCCACATCTTGCTTTTCTTTCTCAACGGGCATCGGATTCTCCTCCATATGTAATTTTTCTCTTTATCACTTCTAAAACTGGGATACCCACATTCAAAATGAGTGAATGGGGTCGCATGGAATTCCAATTCAAACACAATTCCATTCCCTTGAATCCAAAATCCTTCATGAAAGGTGAGTTTTTGTAAATATTTAAGGGGAGAGGTTGGAGTTCTCCGGAGCAGGCGAGATGGAACCAAAGAGCTGGAGGAGGAGATAAAGAAGAGGTGGGAGGAGTACCAGAGCACTCTTCAGCATATGAATATCTACCTGCAATATAGGATGAACAAGGTCATCCATCGCGGCTAATTCATCTATACAACTGCATTAAATTGAACTTAGGATTGTTTTGAATCTTTCATATTATCTAGATAATTAGTTAGAGATCAATAATTATGTATAGGATGATAGGTACTCCGTCCTTAGTAATAAGGGATCTGGGTTCGAGACTTGCCGCCTGTTGATAGAGGAAGATTTAACAAGGCAAAAAATTATGAATTTTGTAGGTGAAGTTCGAAGTCAAGCTCGTGGCGAGGTTCCCCCCTGCGAAAGTCACCGTCGAAGAAGCGCAGATCACAAATCCCCGTTGTATCGTATTGGATAGGTGGATTCTTAGTCTGATATTCTAAAAATGTTACATTTGGTTCCTATAATGATATTCCAATGAATTGAAGTAATTCTTCTTCACAGTCACTTCAAGAAAGACAAGGACTTCATACACAGGCAGGTGGGGTGCAATGTCGCGCTGATGAATAAAGATGGTGCGACTCTGAAACCGGCTGTAGTTATCGGTAGCTTGGAATTGTCAAGATATCCAAGACAAGATGATGTCACCTCCGAAGTATCCTTGCTCGCGCCCTCTTTCTTGCAGACCTGGATTCCCTCAATGTGTCACCAAAGATGAACTCGAGAGCATCACAAACTCGTTTTCAGAGGAGAATCTCGTGTATGAGAAGGAGGACTTGCGTGTTTATCGGGGAATCCTTTGTGATGCGCCTGTACTTGTCAAGTGTTTCTTGGGAGGGAGTGAGAGGTTTCGGTCAGAGATTGACATCCTTAGCAGGGTCCGACATCGCAACATTTTGAACCTTGTCGGGTATTGTTGTACTGATACTTATGCGAGCCTACTCTGCGATTACCCGTGCAACGAAGGAACTCTTGATATTCACCTACGATGTGAGGGTCATTTTGGTGTTTATTCGTAATCTCCTTCCGTTGAAACATTGAATTATACAGCATTCAGAATTCACTGTTCTTATGGTTATTCTTAGCCATCTCAAGCAAAATATTTTCATTCCCCATTCCTAAGAAATCTATCATAATTGAATTCCCAAGGAATAAAGAATTCTCATTTTGAATCAGAGTTACCAAATAAACATGCTCTTCTGATCATTCTTAATCATCTGGATATCATTGTATGGATATTTGATTATTATCTATCATAGGTGATGAGCTTGCCAAGAAACTTTCATGGAAATTGAGGCACAACGTCGCAATCGGGATATGCGAATGTATACGTTACCTTCACGAGGACTGTCCGGATGGAAGAATTTCTCACCTCACCATCTGTTCTTGCCATGTTTTCTTGTCTATGGTTGCTCTCCATTGGTAAATATGTAGGAACAATTTCATGTCTTATGATTTTTTGGTGATACAAACCAAACTCAATGAATATTTTTGTGTGTGTGTGTTTAAAGCTCACCAATTTCACTTGTGCTAAGTTACTCACTTATGATGATCCAAACAATGGAGATGAATCCATCAAGTAAGTATTGCTATCCCATTTTTGTTCTAAGTTCAGTCTAAGAATTCTTATGCCTCTGCACTTGTGTTGTTTGAAGAGGAAAATCAACAGTCGAAGATGAGTGGTTATCTCTTGATGTACATATGTATGGGCGGTTCCTCTTAGAACTTCTGACCGGACAAGCCCAGAGTTGTGAATCAAATGGAGAGTATCAGTTCTTCATGGATCAGGTACTTTAAATGATGTGTTGGACCATAGATTGGTGGATGTGTGTGAGTGTGATGAGGTCCGGTTCATGGCGGGTGCTGCTTTGCTATGTTTAAAGGATCATCTGAATCAAAGACCTACTATGGTGAGGTAAGTCTGTCAATATTGACTTTATTTTTAAAAAAATTTGGATGGAGATGGTTAAGAAGGATGTGAAGGACAATGAACTTGCATTGAATGATCACTAGTAGATATTTTTTTTTGTAGATTATGTTGATGATGATAATTTTAAATATGCACAATAAAATCGTTATGTAGCATTTGCTTTTTTGGTGCTAAAATAGTTATGCAACATTTATCACTAATGTGGCCCATCGTGGAGTAGGAAAGTGTTACATTCAATCCTTGGTTTGATTTTTTTTTATATAGAAATAGCAAATCTCATATATGGAATATATGTCTTTATAAAAGATAAATTATATACTCTGATAAACTGTATGAACTCATTTAAGAAAAATGTAAAAATATTATAATGAGGTAGCTAACAAAGTATATGTGACTAGAAATTGGGTCATTTGAAATGTGATGGATTGAGAAATTCAATTTGACAGAGTTTGAAAACAAGTTTGGACAGTTTTTAGAGATTCTCCTTTCACAATAATTATACTTAATCTAAACTTATTTTCAAATGAATTCAATGATCTCAGCTTTTGAAGTAAAACGAAAAATATCTTTTAAATATCATAAAAACAACTTTTTAAAAATCTAACAAACGTGTGTTCTTGAAAATCCATTTTCAAAAGTTGCTTTCAATAAAAAGATATTTTTCAAACTAATTTTCGCCGAGCTGAGAGACTGTTTTGCAGGTGGAGGCTCTGATTCGAGGTGTGAGATGCTTGGGCCAATAGTGAAGGGGAAGCTAAATATATGCTTGTCATGTTTTAGTCTTTAAAACACTAGTGCACTTCAAGTGAATGTGATATACTTTTATTTCAGTTGAGGCTGATATTCTATTCAGTACTCTCCACAACTTTTAAATATCCTATTTTTACCAACCAAAAACTTTTAAATATCCTGTGTGCATCCTTGTCACTATGCATCAAACAAAGTTTCAGAAGTCACTATATATGTTTTGTGTGCTTACTATTGAGTGAAATATCATAGCTAGGGAGCTCATGTTTAATAGGGTTACTATTGATAAAATCTAGCCAATTCTATCAAAGATAGGTATTGTGCATGTGTTACCTATCTGAAATTGATAGACAAAAGACCAAATTAAATTAGGTCCATTAGAGGTTTTTTGAGTGAGTAAAGAATAAATCAGACCTCTGCATGGGATGGCTGTGATTGCACTGCCCTTGCGTATCTGACAAGCTATGTTTTAGAGGTTGTCTTGGATAATTTAGGTCTTCTGGATCCAATCATCAAATTGACTCAACTTTTACCAAACCAAACACTCAGATAATCAGTTCCAAACATGTATTTATGAATTTCAACTTTTTATGTGTTGAAATTCAAGAAAAACAGCTTTGTTGACTGACAGGAGTTTTTTTTATTATTTTAATCAATTCAGAGAATGAGTTATTTTTGAAAATTGATGCCAAACAAGGTGAGGCCTTAGTGTTCCATCTTGAACTGTTTTTACGTGTTCATATACTCCAAAAACAGATGTGGGGACGGATGGAAATGGAAACAGAAACAAAAACTCTTATTCCATCATTGCGGAATGGATATCGAATATCAAGAGATTCAACCAGATATATCAGAAAGTGTCATATATTGTCATCATCATTTCATGTGCTAACACTGAATTTAGTACACCAGTTGCAAGTCAGTGTGGTAGGAGGGGAGTCTGCTAATAGTGGTTATGCAGTTTAATCTCATGCAAGCCCACCACCTACATTGGACACTATATCCGAATCTCACTTTTCATGGCCTAAATGCCAGCTTTAATTCGCTTGCTCCACCAAGAGGTGTTTTCCACTTTGTTGATTTTTTAGTTCTTGTTTGAACAAAATTCAAATCACTAGGGACCTTTTGATGCGCAGGATCTTCACTTTTGCAAAGGATTAACGGAAAGAAATCTCACATGAGAACAAACAGATTTATGTAGTTCAATAAATTGATTCATGATTATCAAGTAATCAGATTATAAATATATCATCTCAGCCTTTTCTCTCTCGTTCTTCAGCACCATCCCTTTTCTCTCAAAATAATCTAGTAAGACCACCTTAACCATGACAAGGAAGTGACTAAATTAATAAATAAATAAATAAAATTTAAAATGCCCTTTCAAAGATTCAGGTCTTAGATATTTCACCCTCAACCTATGGACCTTTATGAATAGACTCTCTTACAACAAAACCTCCTAAAAATAAAAGATAGAATGCAATTAATACTGGATCTCATTAGATCTGATCAGTCCCTAATATGAGATTACTGATGTCTCATCATAATTTTTTGTTTTAACATTTCTAGTCACGCGTCAATTTTCAAGACCAGTTTTAATAGAATTCAGCTCTGACCAGATCAAAACTAAAAAAAAAAGCTCATTAATTAGCAATCAATCAATTAATGAGAGAGATATCGAACCCGAAAGTGAAGGAATAATGAAGAAGAAGATGATGAGCAGCGTTGGATTGTGATTGGTTGATATCATCGACAACAACGGCCCTCCGAACCGAACCGTCGATCGTCGACACATTTAGTGGAGGTGTCGTCAGATGGGACGACAAGCAAACACACCATGTTTTCAATCTCAACAGCGACCCCGATCCCTTCCAGAATTTCAATTACATACAACATATTTGGCAGGTCTACTTCCCATTCTATATTGTTCACAGTGGATGACAATTTTGTTGTTGCAAGTGTATGTGACAAAAAAGAAATAATGAAAATGAAGGATTTGTGGGGGCTTTTTGTAAGTGATGTTTGATGTGTTTATTGTGTCGTTATGCTCCCAGAGACACTACAGAGAAACAAATACCTACAGCCCATGCTTCCCATTTATTTTCACATGGGGCCAATCATGGCTGCTTGATTTGGATGCTTGTACTAAAGGATGGAAATATAAACTCCAGATAGAACTTGGGATAATTTATGCATTGAAAAATAGTTGGTAAGGTGATAATTATATTTGTTGATCTTATGTCTTGCATTCTGGTTTCTGGATATCTAAAAAGAATCATAATAGCTTATGAATCATGATCGAAATATTGTTTGTCATTATGAATGAATACGTGGGTCGAGCCACGATAAATTATGTGTGGGGGCAAACCACAATTTTTTGTATATTATGATTGTGTGTTTATTTTTTTCTTTAGTTTGATTCATGCAAGTATAATTTTTTCAACGGTATTAATAATAAACAAAATGATCACTTTCATCTTCTTAAGTTCAATTTATGGTTTTTGTTTCCTTTAGCGACAGGCTTTTGGCCGTCGGTAAGTGATGCTATGATTTGAACCAGTACGGAATTAAGGGTCCAAGTTTCACAAGAATCACTTTAAAATTAATATTAAAGTAATAAAAGAAAAAAATCTAATGTGTAAACAATTGAAACTCTATCTAGTGACAACTATATAACGCGGGGAAATTAAAATATGAAGCTACAGATTTTTTAAAAATCATAAGAATGCATTCTGGTTAATGGAGTTTTATGAGCTTAAAGTCCAACAAACACTTTTATGGGTGTCCCCAGCATCAGAAGATGAGCCATACATAATTAAAGCTTGTTGTTTACTTTATTTTTTTCATTTTCAACAAAGGAAAGGGTGTTCTCTTCTATAATAATGGAAGAAGACCAATGCTGAGATAAGGACTATTTTAAAAAAAAAAAAAGAAGAAAAAAGTCTATGATACGGCGAGTGTGGCATGTGAGCATCACAATAATATTCACATATTATAGATAACTTATTCATATACAAGTACAATAATTGATAAATAAGAAACCTATATTTTCAGCATGGAAATAGTGGATAAAATAGGTAGTACCTCAACACAACAGTAAATTTCTGTATGATATACTAGACTTTAGATTTAAAAAATAAATTTTTTGGTTGTATAAGAGTGTTCTTACAAGATTGGGGCAAACAACTTGCAAGAGCATCAATGATGCATTTTGAGGAAGAGGGGTGGCGTATCATGAAGGCATAGACTTTGTTGATCCTCTTAGAGCTAGTGGAAACATTTTCCCCTGTTTACTTTCTAGTTTTCGTTTTTATTATTTTCTTGTACTTTGTTCTACTCGTCTTTCCCCCAGCTCAAATATTTATTATTTTAACTGTAAAATAGAAATGACCAAAGTTCTTTTAAAAAAAATACATATCACAATTATACACAAATTTAAAACTATAATGTCATTAAATTTTTGTCACGTAATAAAAAATCATTAGACCCAACTTTATTTTCGATCTCATATGTAGTCTGTATCATTTTTATTGTTTTAAAAACAGTATTTCTCATCTATAAAACACATTCTTATATAAAAATATATTTATATATTATAATAAATTGTACGTATTAAATGTAACTAGTGTAAACGCTTAATGTGGTTGAGTATGTCCCCCATAAAGTATATATAAATTGGCCGGGTGTTATCAGTGGACTAAGAGCATCTTCAATGTACATGTTAACTCACTAGTTAGTGTCATATGTTTACAAAATATGTAAAAATGGTGCTCCAATGGAAGTGTTAAGTAATTGTTAAATGTGGGCCCCACCTGTCATATGTTATCTTTCATGTTAAATTTAGCTAATGCTTTAGCCAGTCAAATGTGGGCCTCACCATTTAAAATATTAAAAAATATATTATTTTGGATAAGTGGAGAAATTTGAGTGGGTGGAGAGATGGGCCCACTATTATCTTGGCTAGCTATTTAGCTAGTTCATTGGAACAACAACAACCAACTAAATGAGAGTATAGGATATGAGGGTCTAGTGGAGGGTTAAAGTGATAGCATGACACTTTAACATTTTATTTAGTTAGCATATCCATTGAAGATACTCTAAATAACATGAGAATTGATTTAATGAATGCAACGGAACCCCAAATCGATCTGAAGAGATTTAGAGCCCGAAAACGAAGGGTTCCATTAAAACACTGTTGATGACGGGACCGATGCACCGAACCCGGATGGGCTCGTCTTTGGACTGGGTTCGGGTCAAAGTGAGCCCGCCCAGTCAACACTCGCACGGGTTTGTCACGTGTGGTCGGTCCACCGCACGTGGGCCGGGCCGTTGTTGGCGGTGGTCATGTCGCTGCAACGGTCTTCTTTTTTATTTTTTATTTTTTTAAATCGGTTAGATCGCCGACCGTTAAATCCGGTCGCACCCCATCATTTGGTGATTGGGAATTACGAGGTTGCCCTCCTCTTTGAGAGAATAACAAATTTTTTTTAAAAATTCTGTTATAGTACCAAAAAATTCTTTGAACATGTTACCTTACCTTGGTTAAGATTACAAAATAACGAAACGTTACGTTACACTAAGCTTTTGTGGATTATTTTTTTGTTGTTGTTACTATGTAACTACTTTTAAAGTCCTTTTTCTTTTTTGATACGCGCATTAGTTATTTTAGTGGGTTTTATGGTATGAAATGATCAAATGAGTGAATGTACATTAGTGTTCACTAATACACATTGTTTTTGTAGAGAATGGTAAGATAAAGTGCACTGTGTAAGTTGGAGCTTGTTGATTGCGGCGAGAGCTAGGGCGAGCGGCCGGGTTTTGTCTAGAATTTCAATCGCTGGCCGAGCTACGTGTCGGGATGTCCACCACTACTGGGCTAACAACCCTCACCCTACCTGCCCAATTGCTGCACCTGCTGCTCCCTGCGGGACTGTGGGCACTGTGGCGCACGCATAACAGGATCTTATTCCGCAGACACAGATTATATTTTGAGAATATTTGGGACACCACGCTTCACCTCCTGCAGGAGCGGGGAAAGCACCTGGTGGGCCTTTGTAGAGTGTATCTATCGGGGGGAGAATTTTGGTATGAGAGGTAAGCAGCATCGCCAGCGCGGGAGCGGGTCGGGGCCTCGGCCCGAAGGACATCTCAGCTCGCGGCGGGCCTTGGTTCAGGCTGGGAGAGGGCACTACTTGTGCACGCTCAGGCGCGGGGACCAAATCCCTTCGAGCTTTCCAATATGGGTCCTCAGACACGATTGTATTGCCATTTTTCACTTCTTTTCCTACCGCATTCAGACAGATTTGTAACATTCTTTTGTTATAAAAAGCGGCCTAAGCTTTCTTAAAAAAAATAACGTGGTATCTTGTGGAAGTTGAGCTCATGTCACCCAGCACGGAATGGGTTGAGTATGGTCTCGGATGTTGAGTTGGTCAATAACCAATGTAAAGACTTGGTCAATCATGATCAAGAATATACGATCAATTAAGGAAGTCATATCAAATGCCTACGCCCAAAACATTCAAAGCATAAAAGGAAATACTTTTTGACACAAAAATACAAGTCTCTTGATTTGATACTTCTCTCTATTTAACACCAACAACCGTTCGGACAAGTATATGTTAGAAATTGCGTCAGACAAGACACCACTTATAAATACTTAGCCGCTCACGGCTCACACAGCACACACCCCATTAGTTTGAACAATGTGGAACCTCATTTAATGTACGGATTAGATAGTCAGTCTCACACAATACTTTTAATTCGCATCCCATCAGAGTTGGTCATAGCAATGAATCTCTCACACCCTTTTATATATTCCTTTAAAAATCATACCACACTGCCAAGTGCCAACTCATAATGTATTGGTGTACCAAACTCTGCAACCCCAATTCAAAATTAGAAACTTTTGTTTCCAGAACAGCTTCTGCCTCTAATATCTTAATCAAATGTGATTGAATGCCAGCGATGCAATTGTGCCCTGAATTATTAGCGAGCCCAAAATGAGTTCACAACCGTCCGATCATGATCTGAAGGGTCATAAGATCCGACAGACCCACTAAGCAAGGCGCCTCGAATTCCCTTCTTTTGAAACGTTTTTGTTCTTATCTTTATAACGGATACCAAAATTGACCGTCCAAAAAACAACACACACGCACAAAGAGAAAGAAAAGAAGATAAAAAAAACATTATATTTTATAGAAACCCATACAGAACACTCGAGTGTGTTTTTGCTTTTTCGAAAAAAATGAAGAGAAGAGCATCGTAAGAACCTCAAACGGTCTCGAAAACCAAACCAAACAAAACCCGCGCGTGTGCGTTCACTCTATACGTTCAAAAGCAAAAGCTGATCGTCTTATTCTCACCCCCTTCTCTCTTATAATCCACCCCTTCTGATTATTTTATTTTTCGGGTTTATAAAAAAAAATTCAAAAAAAAATGTTTCTATTCATCACCGGCGTTTGTACTTCGGCGAAGCAGCCGCCTCGACGAGCTTTCCGAGCCGCATCGCGAGCTCCGGCGAGAGCTTCACCGCCGAGCGCCTCTCCTTCTCCGGCCTCGGAGGACGCCGGAGACCGTACCCCAACGCGTCAGAGATCTCGTCGGGGCTCCACCCGGCCCGCCTAAGCGAGTCCGACAGCCGGTCCGCCTTCAGCAATAACGCGTCGGAGACCGACCGGCTGTCCAGCAACAAATCGCCACCGTCGAATAGACCGGACGACGACGACAACGACGAGGAGGCCGACGATGACGACACGTGGACCATCTCCGACACGTCGGATTCCCCCCACCGCCCTGCCTGAGCACCGACCCGATCCGATCGAGGTACCCCCCGACCCACTGCGGGGTCTCCGGCCGGGGGAGCTCGAAGAACCTCTCCGGCGACGGCGATCCCCGCTTCCGCCGCCGATCCGCGGCCGCGGCGTCGCTCCAGAACTCGATCCATCTCGGCGTCCGTTGTACCCCGCCGGCGGAAGATGAATCCAGACTCCTCCTCCACGACGACGCCGCAACCTTCGCCGTCCCCGGCGTCCTCTCGGAGCGCTGTCGGCGGAGGATCGGGAGATCGGCGGCGCCGAAGACGGACTCGCGGTCGAAGAAGTCGGAGAGATCGAGGCCGCAACAAACGATCCTGTCGTCATCGACGAAGAAAATAGGGTTTCCGGCGAGGCAGGGATTGCAAGGGATGTAACAGCGATCGAAAAGGGGGATCAGGAGAGGCGCCTTCTTCAGAGCGGTCGGGCGAGGCGGAGCGCACGATCGGGATCGGACGGTCGAGGCCCCCAGGACTTCGGCCAGAAGGAGTGGCGGGCGATCTGGACGGAGACGGCGGCGATCGGAAGGTCTAAGGAGGCGCGGAGGAGGTGGCCGGAGGGGGAGCGCCAGTCGGGGAAGCCGGGGCCGGAGGGGAGGCCGAGAGAGAGGACGGCGCGGAGGTCCGGCGGGAAGGCGAAGGCGAACTCGGCTTCGGCGCGGGCGAACTCGGTGGGGGAGAGGCCGGGATGGACGGCAATGGAGGAGGAGCGGAGGTGGGAGATGACGGCCTCGGCGAGAGGGGCGAAGGAGGCGAGGCCGGAGGTGGTGGTGGTGGTGGTGGTGAGAGGGGAGGCGGCGCGGGCGGAGAGACGGCGGAGGCCGGCTGCGTGTGCGGCCGGGATCAGGCTTGACATCCGACGGTCGACGTCGACCATTGTTGAATTGACGGTTGTGATTTGTCTGTCGTTGCTATAGAGAGAGAGAGAGTGTGTTGTGCTGAAAGGGTTTGAAGTTTGAACGGATGAGTGAGAGAAGAATTTGGGGTGTATTTATAAGGGCGGTGGGGTCGAGAGTGGGGACCACCAGAGATCTTGCTTTTATTTATTTATTATTATATATAAAATAAAAAAGAGGAGAAGCTATGGTCCCGAAATGAAGGGAAGGGAAGGGAAGGGAAGGGAAGGGAAATGGAGATGTGAAGGGGAAAAGGATATACAAGTCACCGCCAAACGGCACCGCGTGAGGGGAAAGGCGGTTGTTCACACTTCACACGGCCTTACCTACAGCGGCTTCAAATTTATGATGCCCGTACTTTTTCAAGGAAGATATTGTCACATTCAATGTTATATTATATACACTTGGCCGATAAAACTATAGGTTACGTATGATGGGTCTGTTTTTCACTTTTTATCTCCTGGTGGAAGATTCTAAACCCCTTCACAAAAGAGGGGGTGCCTTAATCATCGTGCCAAACAATGCAGTGTTATATACACTTTGGATACATATAATAACCCACCCCCCACCCCCCCCCCCCATGTGTGAGAAATAAGCTCAGAATAAGGAATAATACAGTATAATAGTAAAAAAAATTATTTGTTTTGACATAATAAACCATGATAGTTTTATCTGAATAAGCTAAGATAAAATCTGATAACTATTGTAAGAAAATGTTAAAATTGTTTATCGGGTCTTATCTATGTCAATGGATAAAAATACCCTTCTCTGTCATTTTAAAAAATTTATCTCACCTAACAGTCTCACATAGATTTCAAAAATTGTCGTCTCTATCAAATCAATCATACATTTCTCACACTATTCATGGGGTATAGTTGTCATTTAAAAACTCATAAATTCTTATTCATGTTTTATCAACTATTTATCATCACTTTATTTAAGATATACCAAACAACAAAAAAATCATTTTTACATTTTTCAACGAGAATAACAGAAAATGCAATCAAACAAAAAATTGTTTATTCAATCTGAATTGTTATCTATCCTAGTATAGCTATCAGGAGCGAATAATCCAATGTCACACTCATACAGGGGTAAAAAATATATATTTAATGTAGCATAATATATATCTCGTTTTTATATTATATTTAATATATAACATGAAAATAGTTTGTTTTCGGATGTGATTTGGACTGTCTGATTTTATTTCTCTGATCAAATCTAGGGATTGATGTGAAAAAAAAGGAAAAAAATCCAAATAACCCCCTGCAAACTACTTGAAATCCACATAACCTCTTAACTTTTCATAAAGTCCATATAACCCCCTGAAAATATCAATGTAAATTTAAATATCTCACTAAGTTAAACTTTCATCAATAGATGAGGAATGTTATTCTAATATTCCATGAATATTCTATTTTGGTTAACTCTAACTAAAACACATCATACCAAAATATCAATACAAATTGTTTAAAATATGAAAAATCCTTTGTAAATGACGATTTTACCTCACAATTGTCATTTACAGAGGATTTTCTGCATTGTGAATACATTATTTTTTTCAGGATGCTATTTGGACTTTCATAAGTGTTTTCAGGAGTTATATGTAGTTAAGAAAAAAGGGCAAGTCTATCCCCACCAAGTCTTTTTCTTACCCCACCAATAAAAAAAGGTGTTTTTTCTATTCCCACCAATCTAGCCGGGTCAACCAAATTTGGTCTTCATTTTAAATTTTCGGTGACCGAACTTGATCGTCATTTTATAATTTGGGCGACCTAACTTGATCCTCATTTCAAGTTTCAAGCGACCGAACTTGGTCAAACAGAATTTGTAATAAAGTTTTTAATTTTTTTCGTGAAAACTTAATCCCATGACGTGTATCTTATCCTTCTTGGATCGTTCATATCACTCCAAA
>CM060876.1:25051710-25239062 GCA_030737845.1 Acorus calamus | reverse complement strand
ACAAGAAGATGTGTTAGTGTTGCTATTGCTTTTATGATTCAGCTTGGGTCACAAAATTACAATAGCTTATGTACACAAGTTCAAGCAAATAAAAAGAAGATTTGCAACATCTCAAACTCTTGCTTAAAAGGGGATATTATTATCTCTGGATGGGTCCCATATCAATTATTTAAGAATACTAGATTGAAAGAAGAAATTACAAAATTTCAAAAAAGTACCTGGAAGTGGAACCATTAACAATATGCAGAAAAGATGAGTCTTGCTGAAATGTGTTGCAACGACGTTCACCTTCTAGTTTTGAGTACATCCTCCTATGTACAGTAACAGAAAGCAAAGCATGGTGACAATTACAAATAACACTAAGAGCATACAAAAAGGAAACCATTCTTTGTTTCAAATGTGAAATGGGAAAGTGGGAAGATCAAACTATATTTACATCTAACATGAATACATGATCTAAAGATGACCAACATGCACAGATGGTAAATCAATACATCATAAAACAGATTTCTTTTTCTTCTTTTATTCAGAGGATATGGTAGAAAGAACAGTAAATTGTACAATGTATTGCTGAACAGGGTATCTAGAAAATACCAAAGATTGTTATGGAACATTAATTGCAACATGCAAAATACACAAGTGCGATATCAGACATGCAGAACATGTGTAATGTAGCATTCACAATCATTTTAACTAAATGAGAAACTCATTTAGCAATAATGAACCTGTAGAAGGTAGAGCTTACCGATTATTTTGGTCTGAACAAGATGCATCAACCAGAGTTTGGGGTTTCAATAGAAAGCATGGCAGGTGAAGCAACCACTTAGAGAACCCATCTGTCGAGTACTGCGGAATGATGGGGTCCTGGCAACTTGATTGGATTGAATGGAAGAAACTATATTCCTCATCTCTTGGGCTTTTCTCTGAGCAGATTTCAGCTTGTTCAAAATCTTGTCCATTGAAGAAGATCTCTTTTTCTCTAGCTTCATCTGTAAGATAAAGAATATCAATTTGCCTCTGATCATTTGTGAACAATTCTGTTAAAAATTGCATGCTGTAATGTAAACTATGAGAAATTAATATATCTGTACCATATGTTATTAACTTGCTAATCAGATTAAAAATTATTGCATCATGCTTGAAGATGTACCTCTAGTTTCCGAATCGCTGCCTCAGCTTTTGCTTTCTGCAGGTTCTCCCATGCTGTGATCTTCGCTTCTTCTCTTTTCAACCTGTACAATGTGAGTTATATTGTCAATATTTTTCAAAAATTAATTTCCAAAAACAAAAAATATAATTAAATGTAATCATTGTTAAAGGCTCCACAGGAAACATCATGACACTCTAGGCAAGAATAGTCACCACTCTTAACTCTCTCACATGCGTGAAAGATAATAACTACATTAATGGGACATAGACCACCAAGTAAAACAATGCTTTGTCTTTCCTGATTATAAATAAAAAGCAGTATTCATTCATTCGTTCAGATGAAGAACCCATAGGCTACATGTAACAAACATATTACTCAAGACAGTGCTTCACTGACTAAATTGTTCTCACTAGTGTGAATGGAATTTAAAATAATGATTGAAATCTAAATTTTCATCCAGTTGACAAGCATTTATGTTATAAAAAAATCTTTATTAATCAGACTAACAGAGGTCTTATATTAATAATCGAGTTCACGGGGCCACAATCAACAAAAAAAAGGTTCCACTAATTTTTACTCAGCATGTGTTCTGCACAAAAAAAAAATGATGTATCAAAAAGGAGTAGAAAATAAATAACAGCCTGCTTACTTAGATACACACTTTGCTGTTTCTGCAACTTCCCAAGCTGAGGTTCGGACTTCCGCTGTTTTCTTCTTCCATTCCATGATGTTTGCAGAGCCACCTTTTACAGAAACCCGGCTTATCTGCTTCTTGGACCACCTAGTGACAGTCACCCTATCATCTACCTGCACATCTCTAACTTCTAACTTGGAAAGATGACTCTGTGAGTTCGCAATTGGATGGTCATTCGAACGAGAAGGTGAGGAGATCTGAGGCCTTTCTGTGAGAGATGACTGGGAGCTACCTTCTGGGCTCATCTGCGTCGCCATGTCCTTACTCAATACAGGAGGGGAAATCATGGTGGAAGCATCCTTGGTACCTTCAGCTTTCTCATCTGCAAGAAGTCAAGCATGTAATGCATCATCTTAAAAGTGATAATATAAATTTCAATATATTCTACCACTGCAAAATGTTTAGATCATAGTAATTTTTCTCTCTAGGATAGTCTAAAGTTTGGGTAGGAATACACCATCCAATTGTAGAATGGGTGAGGCCTGCATGACATGCACCTGTAGGAACTGTTCATCAATTAGATATTGATGTGATCTACTGATATCAGTACCCATCCCATCTACAGCAAAAATCTTTGTGGGAGCATCCTCACATAAGGTAGTCATAAAAAAAATTTCAAAATCAAGAACGTAAACTAGTGTACTCAGAAAGAAAAACCGAACATAAGCAATGCAGGACAGAATGAATGGTTGCGCACCTTGTGAGCTTGGCAAAGATGAAGGCACCAACAGATCCGACCACCCGTGAACGCTCGCAGAACGTACCATACAAGGCTCTGTCTCCGCCGAAGACGACCTTCCCTCAACCCTATCAACTCCACCACCACCACCAACCCGATGACCAGCCCGATCCGGGATCAAAACACCCGCTGAGAAAGGCGAGCCCCCAATCCCCATCAGTGTCCCCCTCACCCTCCCTCCTTCAAAACCCTGCACCAAAGGCGAACAAACAGAGTAGCACCCTATCCCACCGGGCGCGCTCAGCCCAACCCCACCAAGCGGCCCGCTCTTCGACTTTGGCCGCCTCTGCTGCGGCGGCAACAATGCCGCCGCCCGCCCAACATTGTCCCCCGAAACAGGGCTGAATATCCACTTCTCCGCATCCTCCCATTTGGACGGCAACGCCCGGCCATTGCCGAAAGGCAAGACACCCGACACAGCGCCACCGCTGTTCCCACACCGCCTGTTCGGGAGCGGGACTCGCTCTGAGTTCCAACCTTTCTGGAGCCCCGCCGGCGTCCCGGGGCTCGGGAAAGTCCCCGAAGACCTACGCGACGGCACCGACGCCCTCTTCATGGCGAGAACCCCAGCCGAAACCAGTCTTGGAGATGAAGATACCACCACCACCGGAGCGGCTGCTGCGGCATCACCGGCGGTTGAACCCTCTTGTTCGCTCAGATCCAACGAAGCCGGTCTCCTCCTCCGATGCTTCCTCCCCGTCGCATTAGATCTGGACCTGCGGGTCTGGCATTCTGAAGAAAAGAAGGGAAACCCAGATGGGATCTACAATAAAAGTATGAAATTGAAAGTTGGGAAGGTCAAAAGATTGGTTTTTTTTTTTTTTGTTTTGTTTTTTTAAATGTAAAGGTGAGACCTTTGAGAGCCAGAGAGAAAGAGTGCTTGACCGGATCTAGGGCAAGGTCGTCCCCCACCACTTCGTCTTTTCTTTCAGTCACTGCAACAAAAACACAAACGATTCAAACGTGGTGGGGTTTGGGGTTTCTCTCTCTCTCTCATTTTCACTCTCTCTCATTCTCGAGACATCAGAGAAGCAGAGGATGTACATTGTGCCTTTTCTTCTCGGATCATGCTTTGTTCACTGTGCCCCGCCAAACTCTGCGAAGAAACAAAAAAAGGTGCCTCCTTTTTCACTCTCTCTGTTTCAGAACACTAAAAAGTTGATCGAACAACATCAAAAAGGGATCAAGAGATGGTTTTTCTTACGTCGGGGAGGTTGAAGAGGAGGTTGTCGGGAGCGTCGGAGGCGGAGGAGCAACGGCCGACTGCGCTGCCGGAGGCGGAGGAGAAGAGGTTGAAGATGACGGAGTCGGGGCTGTTGACGTCTAAGTCATCCTCTCGAGCTGATGATCGGGACGACGAGGGCCTCCGCTTCTTCGTCTTCTTCTTCGTCTGGTGGTTCTTCTCGACGGTCGTCTGAAACCCCAACCCTATCATCGCCTTCGCATTCAACGAGAGATGGGTTTTCAGTGAGAATGTGAGAGAGTTTTGGTTTCTCTTTATAGTTCGAAAACTGAACAAAAACACAACTGTGATCGACAGTGCGTGTTTGTAATGGCGGGGAAGAGAGGTCTAGATTTATTTACCTTGGATTTTATTAGATTTACGAGACTGCCACTGCCTGATGTTAATTTTGGAAATTCATCGGGTTTAGTACCCAATGAAGGTAAGACATCTGTCCAAATTTGATATACACACGTAACATACTAGTCATCTCACACGGTTTTTTTTTTTTTTTTTGCGCTACCTTGGATTTTATTAGATTTTTCTTGGTTTGGATAAATATTTGAGTAAAAATTTGATTTAATATTGTTATGGATAAATGGTTGGAGAAGGTTTTGAGTAATTTTTATTCAAATTTAAGTTTAAATTTGAGTAAAAATTTAGATATATGATTGGAGATGCTCTAACGAAGTGGAATTTTATTGGTGTTTTGGATTAAGCCTCTGTTTGTTTCTAGTATAAGATTTCGGATAAGCTCGGATAACATCGGATAAGAATTTTCAAGTATTTGTTTACCTCGGATAACCTCTGATAAAGTATGTTAGAATAAATTCTGATAAAGTGATATATGGATTCCAATCAATCCTTAGAGTTAAAGTTATCCTAGATTATTCAACTCAAAGAATATGTGAGTCTACTATCAAATCAACTGTTATCACCTCTTGTAAATCACATGTCAAATTAACTATCATTACTTTTTTACCTTTTATAAATCCATGTTTTATTCACATTTTACTCAAATAACAAATTATTTATTCTTATGTTTACCAACGAAAATAATTCAAAACATAGCCAAACACAAAATCATTTTATCCTTATTTATACTCACTTATGTTTGGATAAATGTATACCCTAGAATAAAATATATCCCTGTTCTAAACTTGGAGTAAAAGTTGATGTTTTTTCCCATTTGGACATTAATTTTATTTTAATAGAATCTAAGGAAAAATAATGTGTATATGTATATACAAAATAAAGATATACTTGTATGAATTAATTACATGTACTTATTTGCATTGGGATGCTTAGCTCCTTCTAGGGTATCTCGGTGGATCTAGTTTTGATATTATTTAATTATGTATATATTTATATTAAGAAAAATTGGTACCACGAGATCATGGGTTTGATCCTAAGCGAAGGGCATCAGAAATTTAATTTGATTACAGCCCCCTGTCCACTTGTGTAGACACCCTTTTATCTCTTTTTTTAAGAGATCATTTTAATGAGTAAACCACTATAAAAATCTACTCAACACAAAATTAATCCCAACAAACCGACTATGGCCAGTATAGAATGAATTTTTAACATGATATATATCTTATGCAAGTTATCAATGTGTGAAAGAAAAAGAATTTGTCTGACACGCATGGACAGTATAAAATGAAACTGTCACCACATAACATGTGACTTGAAATTGACTGCTTGGGTGGGTGAGAGAGAGAGATAAAAACAGGAAACAGTGCTGACGTTTCATTAAAAATGGAGAGTCTGAGATTGACAGCTGTTCTTATTTACTTTCAAGAGGACAACGCGAAAGTTGACAGTGTCAGATATTCATCCGTTTGTTCCTTAAAAAATGTAGAAAGGGTAATTTATTATTCTTATTATTATTATTTGATTTTAACGCTAGAGAGATATAAATTATGTAATGACTATCCTAAAAATAAATTATTATATAAATAAAATAAATTATTTAATTATGTTTTATTTATTTTTATAAAGTAATAATTAAATTTTTATTTTTTTATTGATCATAAATAAATTATATATAAAATGAGAATAAAAATTTATAATTAAAAATATTTCAATTGTAAACCCTCTAATTAAAGAATAATAATAGTTGATTTTATAATGAAATCATGTTATATAACTGAAATAAATAAAGTAGAATAACACAATTTTTTAAAAGATTAAAAATATAAGTATTAGTTTATTCTTATTTATTCAAACATAATTATGTTTATCTATTCCTTTCACCTAAATTGGGGTTGATTTTTTTTATCAGTTTATTAGGATTTTCCTTTTATTTATTTATTTATTGAACGTTTTCAATTTTTTTAAAAAAAAAAATCGAGTAACATTGATATTGGGAACAAGCTCCTTTTTTTTTTTTTTTTTTGTTATCAAGCTCCTATTGATATGATTTTTATAATATTTCATCGACTGTAACGCCATAAAGTGGCTTTTATGGCATGCTGATGTTGATATTTTTTTGTAGTTTAGCCGTACAGACCAATTCAGGGAAAATATTTGTTGCTGGAATACAGAGGTGACGTGTCTTGTTTGACCAGCAATTTATGGAAGCACCGATTCAATAAATGATCACAGCAATACAATAATACTTACATTACTCACCTCTCATGATGCTTGATTGATTCCCTTTGTTTGTTTGGACAACCATATCTCATAAATTCCTTATTATTTTTTTTAAAATCTAACTTTTGTGAAATAAATAAATGAGAATGCCAGTACTGCTGCCGGATGCATCTAGGATTATAGATTCAGTCACAATTTATATGCTTGTTTTTTTTAGTAACAATTTATTTGCTTGTTTTTATATGACGTGTATGTACATAAACAGTTGTATGATAAAGGTAAACCACTTGAAAGAGGGAGTATAGTTAGTCTCCTCTCGCCATTGTTAGATGTCATGTAATTTTTGCATTTGAATCCAAACTTGGAGTTACATTTACGTGTATATTTTTTATATAATATATAACGTATGGCTTATGTATTATATGTGGATGTTATATAAAAAAAAATTATTATCATGTTATATGGAAAATTAATGAGAGAGCACTCTTGAAATGTATATTTATCCTTCATATGGTAGTGAATTATTTATTCGATATAAAATAGGTACACATATAAAAAACTGGAAACTTTTTTATTTGTTTTTTGGGTTGATGTTCTCTTTTGAGATATTTTTGTGTTTAAAATATACCAAATAATTTTGGGTGAATGAATATTAATAATTATATTGGTCTCTTAGGTAAAACAGTGAAGGTTATTATAGTTTATGTTAACATAATATTGTAATTTATGCATACTAAACTATTGTAATTCTTTTCAGAATTTAGTTCACTCATAATTGTAATATAATTTTCAAAAAATGATTTGTCAACAAAGGTACACATTTTTTTCCCAAAATTCCCACAACATCAACGTATTATCTTTTATTATATTGTCCAGTTTTGCTATAACATATCATTTATTAGTTCAGATGCTCATGAAACCTTGGTAGTGGATGCCTCTCCTACTTTAGGACACTTTGGGAACAAATCTTACTTTAGATGCCTCTCCCACTTTGGGAACAAATCTTACTTTAGTCACAGGAGGTGTCACATGTCATGGAATAAAGTCTAAAAATTCACTTGAACTTTGTGTTAATGGGGGCCTGCAATCCCATAGTTCCCAGTCTCTTCAAGAGCTAATGTGTAGCATTGTAAATTTGTAAATTTTTTGTAAAATGTAAATGAAGTCCTTTTTCTAATTCGTGTATGACCCAAACAAGTTTTAATTTTTCTAAGTATATATGACCCAAACATTTTTTTAGAATAAAATCTATACTGAAACACATGAGAATATAATATAATGCATTGGGAGATTGGCTTTGTAGTTTTTAGCTGTTGTTGCTCTTTTTATTAGGATTTTTTTGTATATATACATTTGTTAAATTTTAATTTTATTAAAATACTCTGCTTAAAATGGTCTGTCCAAAAATACCCATCGAAAAAATTATAAATTGTGTATCCATACCCCTTTTAGCCCTATGGTCAACCGCTCTAAGCTAGGGTTAATTTTTTCCATCAAAATACCATTTGCATAGTTAAAAACAATTGAAAAGACCAAACTTTACAACAGAAAGATCGCCTGAGAGTCGAGTAACCATGAGGGTACCTAAGGTGAAATGGCAACCCGGGGAATGCGGCATATGATGGGACCCATACTGGATGAACCGGCAGAGGAGGACAATTATTAATGTCCCATATCTGCCATCCAGGAGGGGAGGTAACAGCCCTTTGAGGACCGGGAGCTGACTTATCTAAGACACTCATATTCCATCTTCTTCTTTAACCTTCCACCTATTATTTCACATTTCACTATCCCAATCTGATTTCACTTCATCTTCTTCAAGCCCAGACCTCATTCACTACCCCAATCCGATTTCATGGGTTGAAGGAGGAGACAAAGACAATTATTTTTTAAGTCTTGCTACCTAGGCCCCACTATTTATGCTTCATTCACAAGTCCCATGAGATGTCATTATCTCATTGGTTGCTTAATTGATTTTTAAAAAAAGTTAAGAAAGCAAAATATAATATTACCTTCATTAAAAACCCACATTAAATTCATCTCCATCTTTTTCAAAAAAACATATCAACATATTCAATTCATTTCAAAAATCTATTTTTTAAAAAACCAATAAAAAAACCATTAATTACATTTATGAAAACAGAACATAAATTCAAATCATATAGGGTTTCTTAAAATGAAACTAAAAAATAAAATCATTCAAAAAACTCGTTTCATCAAAAACACCAAAAAAGACCAAATTTTTGTTTGCGGCCTCCCATTCAGCCAGAAAATGACGGTGATATGGAATAATCAACGTTTTTTTAAACATTGTTGTTAATTTGTAAATTTTCTATTCTAATTATCAAACAAAGTATTTGTGATTGATGCAATTATTTTCAATAAATGCATAAATGAAACACAAATCATAGTATAAAATTAAAGTTCGGAATAAAACTCAGTTATATTTATAAAATGTAACTTAATTTTAACAATAAATTGTATTAGAAGTTAGTTATATTTGTATATGTAACTGACTTTGTTTATATAAAACAATTGAAAATTAGTTACATTCCACAATGTAACTGTCTTTCAGATATAATTGTTAGATAATTTAAATATCAAATGCCCCAGATTTATAGCTGTCAGATTTAACATCTAGCACCAAATTCAATAAAAAAATTTATAACAAATGCAAAACAAACAAAAAATAAAAGGCCGCACCTGAATTGACAAACATTGAAAACGACATCCAATCGTTCAATTATGATTTACGATCTGATTGGAGGTTGAAAAGTCATCCGAAAAACAAATCAATGCTTGAAAAACTTTCAGTCGTCCAAAAAATAAATCAATGCTTGAAAAACCTCCAAAACAACCTTCTAATCTGGTTCTATATGTTCTTAAAAAAAATTGTAAAAGAGTTATCGAATTTAACATTTAACATCAAATTTAATAATAAAAAATTGTAACATAGCAAACAAGGAATGTGACCCAAATACAAATTTTATCTTAGGTAGAGAAAAAAAAGAAACCGACAGACAGACAGATCATGTTTTTTTTTTCCAATCTTATAAAGCATAAGAGAGAAGACTATTAATTATAAAAAATCATGGGATTTGATCCTCCAAACAAATTAAAAAAATCATGACACATAAGCCATTGTAACCAACTCTTTAGTATGGGGAGTAATTATTGAAAAATACACAAAGAAAAAAAATGTATTAACACTTGTGCCACCTCATAGGACCTATTTAAAGTCTCTAAAATGAGGTATGTGAATTATTATTGTTATTTTTTATTTCTCGCATATGGGGCTTGGATGTGGATTGAAGAGGGTATGAATGAGAATGTTTTTTTTTTTGTTACAACGGAGGGATCTCCCGTAACTGGTTAGCAAATTGGGTATGCTACCTTCAAAAGAGAGTAATTTTGTAATTGAAATCCCATCGTTAACCAATTAATCAAGATTGAATACTAGACGTTAACATCATATGATATATAATACACAACTTACGAATTTTTTAAGGATAATTTTTAATGAACCATTTTAAACAGGCTATTCTATAATAAAATTAAAAGTTAACAGTATATATATTATTGGGACATGCACGTGTTGTGTTTTTTTTTTTTTTTTTTTTTTTTTTGTATCTTTGAGAATACGTGTTGTTTGTTTTGTACAGCAGAATCAGTGAATCAGGGGAAATCGTCAAGGGATCTCTTTGTCTCCTGGGCCTCTTGGCGTGTGTGCTCCATGATACATGTTGGAAAAAACACTGAAATGCACATATGGGTTGCCTATTACAAGACAGAAATTAGTGGGAAACATTTTGTTACACACACCAAGAAACAAATTTCATTTATTAAATGCAAAAGTGTTTTGACTGTTCTAAACCACATATTGATAGAATCATAGAGGTATTCATTTGGAGGGGTCCAGAAAAGTTTTGCTTCTAATTAAAGAGATGAGAGTCCAAGGATGGGTGTTGGATTTTGTGGTGAAAATAAAATTGGCGATATGATTCAGATTTTATCTTACACATTGAAATCTTAATTGAGCTTTAAAACTTATCACTCGCTCATCGGATTTGGCTGAACCTAGTACCTAACCCAAACCTTCAATATAAATCCAATCTAACTTGGGTTGGGTTTGTTTAAGTCCAAGTTGAGGTTGAAAACAACCTCTAAAATCTTAATTCAAACCCATCCAAAAATTAGATATGGTCATATTAAAGTCTCATTTCTAGTGCCAAACGCAGTCAACAATCCGTCCATGTTTTCCTTTTTAATATCATATACTTCATATAATAAGATATGTGTTTTTATAAAAGATAAAATATATATAATCAAATGTATTGAATGATATTATTTATAGAAAAAGTTAAAAATTCAAACTAGGTATATACATTGTTACAAAATATGGATTGAGTGTAGAAACACTCATTTTTCTTTTCCCTAACGAAAATGTTAGAATCATTCATTTTTACAGTTTAAAACTCATACCATATATTTATTTCTTTTTTTTAAAAAAAAATGGCAAACATCGTATAATAATGTATATGTTTTGATAAAAAATGTATATTGCTCCACTTCAAATTGAATGAATCAATTTTAGATAAGTATAAGGAAAAATTATATATATGCTTCACTGAATTTCTAATGAGATATATAAGATTGCATTTTGGACTATTAAAAAAAAAGAGTATAACAATGGCCTGTTCCTAGACAAACAAGTCGGTCTTTTGGGCCACAAAAAACAATCGCCCACGGAAAATGATACACTCAATTACATTCATCAACCAAAACTTAGACCTCAAGTGTTTTCAATTTTAAAAAAATAGTAAGCATTATTTAATGAGGTATATACTTTGATAAAAAGTGCATATCGCTCAATTTCAAATTGAATGAATCTATTTTTAACAAGTGTAAGAAAAAATTCAATGAAGTATTTATATCATCTAGTGAGATATATGCTTAATTAAATCTGTAACGAGATATATAAAGTCTGTGTTTTGGACTGAGAATAAAACTGAGTGTAGCATCGCTCATCGCCCACGCATTGTTTCTTCAAAGCCCATTATCCAGGCCCATCAAGAGCAAACACTAGAGAGCGGACAGAAACACCAGCAAAAACACTCGATACAAGAAATCTAGGGCAGCACAGCCAGAGATGGAGGCGGAGCTAGAGCTTCCAAACGCCGCCGCTGCTCCGCCACCTCCTGTGGACGAGCCGGCCTCTCCGACGCCGTACGAGGTGCTGGAGGAGACCAGGACGTCTATTGAGGACATAGCGGCGAAGATGCTCTTCATAAAGAAGGAGGGCCGGCCGAAATCCGAGCTCCGGGACCTCCTCACGCAGATGTCCCTCCTCTTCGTCACCCTCCGCCGCGTGAACCGCCTGGTCCTCCTCGAGGAGGACCGGGTCAAGGCGGAGACGGAGCGGGCCAAGGCCCCCGTCGACATGACGACTCTCCACCTCCACAACCTGATTTACGAGAAGAACCACTACGTGAAGGCGATCAAGGCCTGCAAGGACTTCAAGTCGAGGTACCCGGAGATCGAGCTCGTGCCGGAGGAGGAGTTCTTGAGGGACGCACCGGAGGGGATTAAAACGGGGGTCTTGTCTGAGGACGGTGGGCACGATCTCATGTTGAAGAGGCTCAACTTTGAGCTTCATCAGGTGTGTTCGGTTTCAAATTTTGTTGATGGTTTTTGTTGGGTTTTCGTTTGTTGTTGGAAGGGTGTCGCCTTTGTCTGAAATTTGGGACCTGCTCGATCAGTTTGGTCAATTTGGAACTTCGCTCATATGATAATGACAAGTCTATAAGCAAAATTTTGCATATCAATCACTAAATTTTCTTGGGCATATGTTACTTGTTAGTCAATGTAAAAGATTTGTTGGAGCTATCCGCTTTATTTATAATTGAGAATTGTTGAGTTGGTTCAATCTTAGTTGGACTGAAGCTTTGGGAAAGTCGGCTAACACCCCTCTCCGTAAAGGAGATCGGGGGGATCAAACCCACGGAGCACCAATCTTCAAAAAAAAAAAAGACCCTTGAAGATCACTATATTTAGGAAAATTTTATGCTCAGCCCTTTTTTGCAGTCACTTTTGCAGGCTGCACACATTTTGATTTTTTAAGTATGTGCATGGCTAATGAAGTACATTCTTTTATACAAAATGAAGCACATACTCATTTGAATTGAATGCATATTTTGTTTTAGTTTTTTCGTAATAGAGTATAAACTGACATAGTGGAGTATATATTATAGTAAGTGATTTTATATACTGTGATAGTGACATGCAAAAATGACTACAAAAATGATTTGAGTGTATTAGTGCCCCTTGTATTATATCCCACTTTTAAATAGGTCAATGCATTTTATTGGGCATATTTTTTTTTGTCATTCCAATATATGTTTCTTTAAATTGCCTGAAGTTTGATCTTGGTACTTGTATGTTTCAGCGGAAGGAACTGTGTAAACTTCATGAGAAACTTGAGCTGCACAAAAAGGGCCTTCTTTCAACCATCGCAAACCGGAAGAAGTTCTTGTCAAGCCTCCCCTCTCATCTGAAGTCTCTGAAGAAGGCGTCCCTGCCGGTGCAGCAACAGTTGGGGATGCCGCACACCAAGAAGCTGAAGCAGTTCCATGCAGCTGAGCTGCTCCCACCTCCTCTCTATGTGGTTTACACGCAGCTTTTGGCACAAAAAGAGGCTTTTGGAGAGAACATTGATTTGGAGATATTGGGAAGTATGAAGGAAGCTCAGGCTTTCGCGCAGCAGCAAGCGAATAAGGACATGGGTAAACATGAAATCAGAAATGCTGATTGCATTATATAAGATTACTACCAATGTAGTGAGAAACTGATTTGGTTTTGATGGTTCAGGTTACTCTACAGACAATGAAAACTGTAGAATAGATGACGATGTACCCGATGAAGAGGAGGATGGACAGAGAAGAAGAAAGCGAACGAAGAAGGTCGTGGTTGCAGAGAGCCGTGACCAGGCTGGATTATATCAATCACATCCATTTAGGATCATCCTCCATGTATATGATGATGAGGATTGCAATGAGAAACCCGCGAAGTTAGTCAGTTTGAGGTTTGATTACATGGTTAAATTGAATGTTGTATGTGTTGGGATTGAAGGGGCGCATGAAGGACATGATGCTGATATGTTATGCAACTTGTTTCCTGATGACACTGGGGTTGAGCTTCCTCATCAGGTTATTACTTCTCTCATTAGTTTCTCTCTTTTAATTAGGGCATTTGATTGACATGACAACAAATTCTAAACTGCTATGCAGACAGCAAAGCTATTATCTGGGGATTCTGTTGCATTCTATGAAAGAAAGAAGTCGCAACCTTATAAATGGGCACAACATTTGGCTGGAATTGACTTCCTTCCAGAAGTGTCTCCCATGCTTGCTAATGATGGAATTGCGAGCAGCGAAACACCAAAGGATGCTGCCATTATTTCTGGGCTCTCCCTGTACCGCCATCAGAACCGTGTGCAGACGGTTGTTCAGAGGATTCGCTTCAGGAAAAAGGCTCAGCTGGCTCTTGTGTGAGTCACTGCTAATTGAACATTTGAATGTTGAGCAGATGAAACTGCAGATGAAAGTTCCCCTCAGATGACCAATCAAAACTAGATCTTTCTTCACATATTTGGAATAACATCTGGAAATTTCTTATCTGTGACCTGAATTTCCCATTGTTAGAATATGAGAACATGATACCTTTTCTTACTTTTCATTTAAATATATATAGTTATTAATGGCACTATCTATTTTGGTTTCTTGTCATTTTTTGAATTTGATGCACCATGTTCCCATTCTCCCTGAAAGTATGTTTAATATGGCTGAATGTTGAAAGCTTGGACTCTTTGATTCGCTTACAGGAAGCAACTTGAATCCCTTACCAAGCTTCATATGCCCCCACTCGCCTATGGAAAGGTTCCATGGGCATCACATACTCCATTGTGCAGCTTGCAAAGTTGGTTGCCTGTGGGGTGTGTGAGTGATCAAGCTTCATCTCCAGCTGTTGTTGCCATTGATCAAGTCACGAGTTCTGTAGACCTTGAGATGAATGATGTGTCCGGGATGCCAAGGGAAGAAATAGAGAATGCGAGGGAAGACGGAGAACTTCCATCTGCAATCCAAGCAGCACCTCCTTCAAAGGATCTGAAGACACTTCCCTCTAAAAGCCCTGGCCACGAACATTCTAGAACCCTTACTCTGATTTCAAAGAGCATGATTTTTTCAAGCAAGGGAAGGTCTCAAAGCTTTGGCAGGTATGATGATAACTCAGAGCTCCTTCTAGATGATGAGAGTGATTTGGATGAAGCAATGCATATCGAATCAGAAACAGAAGTTGGAGCAACTGCTGGACATGATGGAACAATCGACAACTCATGGAAAGATTATGCTGTCAAAGAGTTCCGCCTGGTACTTAGTAAGCAAAGTGAGAGAAAGGAGACCAGAAAGCTGGAAGCTAAGGTAACTATGGTTTTTTTGAGTCCCTTCCTTTTGTTCAAATCGCATGTCAACAAACAATATATAACTTTGCAGGTAAAGATTAGTGCAGAGTATCCGCTCAGGCCTCCTCTTTTCACTCTAAGCTTATTGAACAATGAGCGTGGAGTAGGTCATGCCGATTCATCTCCATATGATTTGGCAATAAATAGGATGGAATCATCTGAATGGTTTAATGAACTGCGAGCCATGGAAGCGGAGGTGAAGTTCATATATTGTTTATGTGCCTTCTCTAACATAGAGCTTTATGATTGAAACTCTTGTTCCATTCATTGTCTTTTACACAGGTCAATCTTCATATTTTGAAGATTCTGCCTCTGGATTGTGAGAGTGAAATATTGGCTCATCAAATACGATGTTTAGCTATGCTGTTTGATTTTCAGTACGAGCAGGCATCCGGATTTTCTGAGGGGCAAAAGTGTTCTTCAGTTATAGATGTCGGATTAGGCAAGCCGATCTCTGGGAGTATTTTTGCAAGATCACTCAGGGGAAGGGATCGTCGGAGGATGATTTCCTGGAAAGACATGGAATGCACTCAAGGTTATCCTTGTTAGATCTAATGATTTCTAGGTGCGACAACAGAAGCTTTGTGAGTTTTTTTAGCTTTCATCACATTGTGTCCACCACTCATCCATTATGTAACCCACTATGAAGAATTTATATAGGAAGATTCTCTGGAAATTATTGATGGCAGGATGTATTGACATGTATTATTATGAAATTCATTGTGAATTTGCTTGTGAACTGGCGACTTGTATGTATTGGCACAGCATTCTGTCCAGCTTCAATTTGTTTGTCATATTTCCTATATGAGATTCCATAGGAGCCAAACAAAGGATTTAAAGCTATGGTCTGAATGGTCTACCAAAAAAAAAAACTATGGTCCGAATGTGATGCCAATATCATTCAGTAACAAATATGTTTGGAATATATTTTTGTTCACTTGATAAAAAGTAGGTGCATCAATCATCATTCTCCTCTTTTTCATATTACCATATATATTTATTTGGGGTAAAATTGGTATTTTAAAAATAAATATTATACGGTCAATCAAAGATAAAAATGATTTATATAACATACTAACTAAATTTTCAAAGATAAAAAATGAATTAAGTTCATAGATAATTTAATACCATGTGATTCTTACACCCAACCCCAAAACCAGATTTTTAAAGTAAAAAACAAAACCCTAATAAATAAATAACACACCAATCCGACGGACAGTACTAATCAAACCTAACAAAATTCACGCTTTTGGTGATGAGGCCCGTTTCATTAATATCATTTGGGATTCCATGTGAGATATTGAGATTATCAGAAAAGTGTATAAAATCAAATGCTTAATTAATAATAATTTTAATAGTAGTTGTAGAACTCACTGTAATTAAAATCAAGACAAGTGAGAAAATATGGTGAAATAAAATTCTCATCTTTTTTTGTAGTTGTTTCAAATTTCACTTGGAATTTTAAATTAGATCATTGTTCTACCTTTTACAAATTAATTGAATTGCTATCTACATTCTTTTTTAAATAAATAGCCTCCTCTTTTTTTTTACCCACCGTTTATTATTCATTTTGATTTTATAACTAAAAAACCCTGTTATAATTGGTATATGTAAAGTGGAAATTTTTACTGTGTATTAGATATTGATTTATGTTTTTGAATTCAGTTATTATTTTTATTTTTATTTTTATTTTATAGTTTTTATTTATTTGCATTCGTTAAATATTTATAATATTTTTAAAAATTTTTTTTTTGTAATTGTGATATGTGTAAAGAAATAAAATTTGCAAGTATACGTATAATAACAAGGATATTTTAGACATTTAAACTAAATTCCATATCATTTTCCATGTGTAAACTAAACACTTGAAAATTGATTCTTTGTAGAAATCCATTAGCAAATCAAACAGTACGGTGAAATCTGGATTCCTTGTAAAATGATTCCTGGTAAACTAATTTCAAAAAAAAAAAATGACTCAACCAAACTGAGCCTGATTGTAAAAGAATTTCACTTTAATTGCATTTGTTCAAGATCTTGAGTTTCCTCTCAATCTCAATTTCTTCCTGTTTTGATAGTTATATTTCTTATTGACTCCAGTGTTGCAAGGCACAAGGAAACTAAAAAGAAAATAACAATAACCACTGTTTTACAAAACCACTGTTCTACAACCCATGATGGACATGCTCCAATTTCCATGTGCTTCTATTGGCTTTTATATAGCTTACATGGATGCGCGTATTGGTAATAAATTAATTTTGGGATCTTTCTTATGACACTTAATTATATATATATATATATATATATAGGTCGGTGATTTCATGCGAGACGTGCGGGAGGCGGTCCATCGTGCGCGACGCGAGTACGTCCGTCCGATTCGCGGACTATCAATCCAACGATTCAATTTAAATAAAACAAAACCATCAATTCCCATTATACCCCTCCCTAAATAATGAATCTGAGACCCTCTCCTGACCTTCTCTGGCTCTCTCTCTCTCTCTTTCGTTTTTTTTTTACACCACAAAATCATCCCCAAATCACCCCCTCTTCGCCTCTGTTTTTTTTC
Source organism: Acorus calamus (assembly GCA_030737845.1). Classification (NCBI taxonomy): domain Eukaryota; kingdom Viridiplantae; phylum Streptophyta; class Magnoliopsida; order Acorales; family Acoraceae; genus Acorus; species Acorus calamus. Next base: position 25,221,581 of record CM060876.1, on the reverse strand, counting down.
TTCTTCTTCTCCACCAAAAAGCTTCCCCAAATCACAGCAGCACCTTCCCTCTTCACGCCGAAACCTCCCTCCCCCGGCATCATCCCCGTGCCCGTTCCAACATTGTTCAGAAACGTCCCCTTCCCGGCCGGCACCGTCACCTCCCGGCACCGGCGTCGTCCCAACATAACATTCAAGTATTTTCTTTTTCTTCATTGATTATCTAATTATTTAGGATTTTTTTTAGGGTTTGTTGTTATGTTTGATTGGCTAGGGTTTTCATTGTGAATTTGGTTTGAATGATCTGTGATTTTTTTTTGGAAAGGCTAATGCCTGCTATAATTACATCTTGAAATTCTCTGTTTGAATGTGTTTTGAATGTTAAAAGAATGGACATTGCATATACAAGTATTTCCTTTTTCTTCATTGATTGTCTTATTATTTAGGTTTTTTTTAGGGTTTGTAAATATGTAATGTCTATTTTTTTCTCCTTTTCGTAGGGGAAATGATGTTTGTATATGTAGATGCTCAAAACGGGGGGTTTTTTTTTTTGAGTTTGAAAAAATCTCAAAAAAAAATGCCAGTATTTTCTTCAATTGGATTGCCATCAATGACATATAGATCTAGATTTTTGCTGATGATGTTTTGATGTATTTTGTGATAGTTTTTATCCATTACTTGAAAAAAAAATTATGTTAGCTTGTTCTGGGCCATTAATAATATACTGCAATTTGAACAACTTCACTGCAACTAATTTAATTTCTACTTCATTTGTTGGGATTCTGATAAAGCCATTATTTACATTATGTATATGTGCTTTGATAGATGGAATTCGCAAATTAAATCATCCAATGGACCAATGTGTTTTGATAGATGTAATTATGGTTGCAATTACATTGTTTTTTTTTAGTTATCTTGATTTTTGTTGTATCAGTAATATGTTGGTTATCGTTTTACTTCCAGGTCAGTGTTTGAGAAGGCATAGAGATGTGCAGTGCTAACATTTTAATGAAGAAGGGCTTGGTTGTTCAGGATGTTTTTTTTTAAATGATGGTTGTTAGTAGGCTCAATGCTAAATGGAGATTGAAAAACGAGCTTGAATGATTGTAACTTATTTTCTTTTTTGGATATGTAGCATATTGATATGTTTGAAATGAAGGTTGAAACTCTGTTGATGCTATAATGAATTCAAAGTGTTTGGTTTATTTATCTTTTGTACACTGTTGTAGTAGTGTCAATTAGACTTCTCCCAAAGGTGTATTTGGAGTTTGTTGTCTATTAGCATGACTCACTAAGTTAGGGGTAATTTCAGAATATTTGATATCCATGCCTAGGTTCTTCTCATTGTTTTTTTACATTATCCAACTGAATTAACAATATCTGAAAAAGATTCCCACATTAAAGATTAAAAAACAAGTTGCATTGAAAACCAATACAAACAAGAGCAGCAGCAGTAGCTAAACTCATCAGTATAACATTTCACTGGCCATTATAGGTTCTATGTGAGTTTTTAATAATAATAATAAAAAAAATACATCACAAGGCATCCTCTAGGGATCTGTGCAGTAACCAATGAATGAAACACTGAAAGAGATCTTCACGAGATTATGTGTTCTCCTCATTTTTCATGGCCTCCTCTGCAGAGAGACACCCTGACTTCATAGAAACTGATGACATACTGCAATAACAGGCTTTGTTTCTCATCTGGGTTTGCCTCCTTTTGAGACTTGTAAATACTCATCTAATGAATGTGAGACTGGAAGGAGCAGATATTGCTGAATTGATCGACTTGGTTAACAAACTGTCCTCCATTATCAACAAGAATTCAATGTCACTGAAAATGAATTATTGGGGTCAATTTTTTTTATAAATTATATTATATATACCTGAGAGAAGGCATTGGGATTTGGGGCCCTGCCCATGAAGTTAAAAGGGAGATGTAGTACTGTTCAGCATAGGATAGTTGTTTGTTGTTTCTGAACCAAAAGCTGTAGCTTGAACATGATTGAATTGTTGTTGTACAGATGGCATTGGTGGCGACAGTCTTATCATTTTCTGGAAAGATCACAAAATCATAAGCCTTGATGAAAGAATCAAAGGAAAATGTTAAGGAAAACTAATCTTGTTCGCAGTCTGAACATGTTTTGAATGTGTATATCAACGCCAAAAAAATATACACTTTAATGAAATTAAATGTACATATTTTACATAATACACGGTCAGGGGAAAACAAAGACCAAGGAACAACAAGAATGACTGTGCATATCAACATACTAAAAATAAATAAAATTATACCTCAGGTTGAACCATGTAATCATCTAAATCCATCCCAAAGTCATACAGTACTGGGTTCACTGAGGCAAGCTTCATGGAGAGAAACTGTGAAACAACAAAACCTTTTTCAATACTGATTTCCAAATAAATGAAAATACAAAATGTACTCCCCCACCCCAACAAAAAAAAAATCAGATTGTGGATTCATTACATCCACTTGGTTCTTCAATGACTGAACATATATTGAAGTTGAAAGTAAAAACATATATTGAAAGTCTTTATTTACAGCTATATATTGAAAGTGAATAACCTGTTAAGAGTAAGTAAAAAATAAGAGTAAGAAGAGCATTGAAGGTTGGAATTGCTTGGCTTAGCTGTTCCTCTTCATTGAAGGACATCAACTACATAAATGTTTGGAAGAACCATATTCAAACATTAACATTGACACTCACAAAAACTGAAACAACAATCATTTAAAAAAAAAAACATCCTGGAACAACCAAACCCTTAACTACTAAATCCTAGCATTATCTAAGTGAAGATGGAGTTGTTAATTAAAATAAAATTCTAAATCCTAGTATATTATTCTGCTTGCTTTGAATAATCTCACTCCCCCCTTAAGCCTCTCCGAAGCAAACAAAAAAACATATGGCAAGGAGGACAACAATTAGAGCTTGATGAATTAAACCAATGATAGAACTAATAAGCAAATCAAAGATCATTCGTATATCCACACACAATGTCCATTCTTTTAACATTCAAAACATATTCAAACAGAGAATTTCAAGATGTATTTATAGCAGGCATTAGCCTTTCCAAAAAAAAAATCACAGATCATTCAAACCAAATTCACAATGAAAACCCTAGCCAATCAAACATAACAACAAACCCTAAAAAAAATCCTAAATAATTAGATAATCAATGAAGAAAAAGAAAATACTTGAATGTTATGCTGGGACGACGCCGGTGCCGGGAGGTGACGGTGCCAGCGGGAAGGGGACGTTTCTGAACAATGTCGGAACGGGCACGGGGACAATGCCGGGGGAGGGAGGTTTCGGCGTGAAGAGGGAAGGTGCTGCTGTGACTTGGGGAAGCTTTTTGGTGGAGAAGAAGAAAAAAAAATAGAGGCGAAGAGGGGGTGATTTGGGGATGATTTTGTGGTGTAAAAAACAAAAAAACGAAAGAGAGAGAGAGAGCCAAAGAGGGTCGGGAGAGTGTCTCAGATTCATTATTTAGGAGGGGTATAATGGGAATTGATGGTTTTGTTTCATTTAAATTGAATCGTTGGATTGATGGTCCGCGAATCGGACGGACGTACTCGCGTCGCGCACGATGGTCCGCCTCCCGCACGTCTCGCACGAAATCACCCGCCTATGGGATCCGATTACATGCGGTTTACGGTCGGTGCGGTGCGCGATCACGGGCCGTCGATCACGGGTCCATCGCATCGGACGGTCGGGTGCGATTCACGTCGACCGTTGGATGCGATGGACCCGCGATCGAACGGCCCACGTCGTAAACCGCACCGACCGCACACCGCACGTAATCGCGACCAATATATATATATATATATATATATATATATATATATATATATATATATATATATATATATATATATATATATATATAGGGAGCCGATTAGGTGCGGTTTACGGTCGATGCGGTGCGCGATCACGAGCCGTCCGATCGCGGGTCCATCGCATCCAACGGTCGACGTGAACCGCACCGACCGCATACCGCACGTAATCGCGACTATATATATATATATATATATATATATATATATATATATATATATATATATATATATATATATATATATATATATATATATATATATATATAGTCGCGATTACGTGCGGTATGCGGTCGGTGCGGTTTACGACGTGGGCCGTCCGATCGCGGGTCCATCGCATCCAACGGTCGACGTGAATCGCACCCGACCGTCCGATGCGATGGACCCGTGATCGACGGCTCGTGATCGCACACCGCATCGACCGTAAACCGCACCTAATCGGCTCCCTATATATATATATATATAGGGAAATGATACGGTGCGGGACGTGCGGTCGTGCGCGAACGACCACGGGCCGTCGATCACGGGTCCATCGCGGGTCCATCGCATCGGACGGTCGGGGGCGATTCATCTCGACCGTTGGATGCGATGGACCCGCGATCGGACGAACGACGTCGTTCCCGCACGACCGCACGTCCCGCATATTATCATCGACCTATATATATATATATATATATATATATATATAATGATAAAAGATAATTAGACCTTACGCGAAAATAAGCATGTTCATTTTAGCTATATTTTACAAAAAGGTAATGATAACTATAAGTATTAAAGTCATTCATATATTAAAGACATTATTAATTAATATAAGCTATATTTTACAAAAAGGTAATGAAAACTATAAGTATTAAACTTATTCATATATTAAAGCCATACATACAATACATAGATTTTTGTTAATTTTGACATATATATAATTCAGAAGTTGTATATATATCACAAAAAATCATTGAGGTCCTTCACACTAAAAAAAATTTAAATTATTACACCTAATTAATATTGCTTATGTACTACCACACTTGGTAAAATAAAAAACATGCATCAAAGATGAGTTGGCCAGAGAGACCTAATTATAGCACCCTAAAAATCATTTTTGAATTTGGATGACCTAGATATTGGAAACCTAACCATGTCAGCATCAATATCAGAGTTATTTTTTCAATGGAATATTTATTCCAATATATTGTTTTCCTAGATAGTTGGATACCATCCTGTAACATATATACATATAATTTACACAATTTAATACATGATATAAAGCACACTATTCTAAGCAACCTAATAATCATGTATTGAAATTCCAAATGAGATGATCAATTTAATGCACTTCAACAAGAAATCCGAAAAATAAGTATACAAATATCTAGAACGTTAGTAAAATTTCTGAATCTCAAGTCTCAACAAAGTATTAGACATGTTCTGGTGACTCCACAAATCCATTTTAGATACTTTAAATCACCAAGAATTAACAGGGAATACCTCACAAAAACAGAAGAATGACATGAAATAAATATGGGTCACAGAATAGGGAAGGGTGCGTCTATCCCACCAATTGTTTCATTTAACCCACCAATCAGAAGAAAAAAAAGATGTGTTTTTTTTAGTTCTCACATATCCGACCAGGTTAATCAAATTTGGTCGTCACTTTAAGTTTTAAGCGACCAAACTTAGTCGTCATTTTATATTTTAGGCAACTTAACTTGGTTGTCATTTTAGGTTTTGGGTGACCGAAATTAGTCGAACAGAGTTTGTGATAAAGTTTATATTTTTTTTTTTTTGAAAACTTAATCTCATGACGTGTATCCTCCTTGGATCCTTCATGTTATTCCAAGTCGGAGTTGTAATGTAAGGAGAATCAATCATTATTCTTAAATTTAGAACATATGAATTTTTTAACATAAGTGATGGATAAATTTTCAAAAACCAAATATAAAATGTGTTTGGATCATCTGGTAGGTTTTTTTTTTCAAACAAAGAATCCGCTTAACCATGAATTTAAACGAAGCTTAAAAATGATATATATTTGTCTAATAAGATATTTTTATAAAAAAAATTAAATTAATTGAAAGTATATGTACTTATATTTTTTTTCAGTCTCTTAGCTGTTATTTGGATAAATGAATAAACGTAGAATGTGATGGACAAATCCGAAAATTTATTTGTTTACAAAAAATAGGTAGATATAGCTATGTCAAAAACATGTAATATCTGGACCATGTTCGACCAAGTTTAGTTGTCTAAAACCTGAAATGGCTACTAAGTTCGGTCATCCAAAATATGAAATAACGACCAAGTTCGGTCGATCTGGATTGATGAGAACAGCCAAACACCGTTTTTTTTAATGGTGGGTTAAGGGAAACAATGGATGGGGATAGACACGCCCAATAGGGAAAGTAGTTTATTAAATACACAATTGATAACAAAGAAAATCAACTTTTTTTTTGAAATATCGGTAGACAGTTGCTATCCCGATCATAGATTATCGAGCAGACAAGAGTATGAAGTTTTACAAGAGGGGGAGGATTGCGAAAAAGATAAAGCATAATAAAGGAGACAAAGATTGAGAATCTTAACTCTAATTTATTAGATGAGAATCTTGCTATGTCTAAAATTAAAAGCCACATAACCCCCTGTCTAAACTTGCCCTTTGTCTATATCAAAAACCCCATAAATTCAAAATATGCACTTTTTAACTAATAAATCCATCTTCTTCTTTTTTTCAAATAAAAAATGTTAAATTTTTTTCCAACTCATGATTAATAATAGAAAGCATCATTATTTATGCAAATATGAAATTCATTTTCCTATGGGAAAATAAGAAAACATGAAGACAACCCTCACTCCAAATCAAAATATAAGAATCCTCCTTTCAACCAACACCTTTTTTTTTTCTGAATGAATCTTCAGCCTGAAGACAATGCACATATATGTTTGAGTGGGGGGGGGGGGGGGGGTCTCTACTTGGTCACTGATACAGAGTCCTCCCTACCCTCGGGAGAGAGACTCGCCCTTGTAGGGGAGGTGGTTATTGTATTCCTCTCGATCGTGTTCACGTTGAGATGATGGAAATGATCCTGCGCCGAGGAATCTCCGTCTCCAGAGGAGATCGAGCTCCAACGATTTGACAGGGCTGACGGTGTTCGAGGTGAAGACGAGCAGGTGTAGATAGGTTATGCTACTTATATAGATATCGGGCATATTTTACATATGTTAGATATACATGGGAATAGATAAGATTTTTGGTAAACTTATTAGACATGCATGCATAAGATATATACTTACGAAAGACGTGGCATATAGTACACATGCTTACAACATAAAATAAAATTTACAATACTAGAGTTAGAGATGCATAACTCCCTCTTATGCCTTATGTTCTATATATTACAAAGCACTCAGTAAGTTTTAGGTGGTTTGTGATGAAGAGTTTTTTGATGAACTTCTTGCTGATGCCCTTCTTGGTCAGTTTTCCTTCCCTTTTATAGGTTTTAGATTGCGGATTTCAAAGGCTTTGGAATCCGGTATCATTATTCTTTGAGTCTCCGTTTGGATAGCAGAATTGAGTTATTATAGATAGATAACTATGCCAGTATAGATAACAAATCTACATAAATAAGAGATTTTCTGTTTGGTTGTGTTTTTTTTATTCTCATTAGAAAATGTATGAATAAATGTTGAGTTGTTTGGTTGATAAAGAATAAAATATAAATAAAGTGTAAAAAAGTTGATTTGACATGTGAGCCATTTGATGTATAAGAGGTGTTGAGAGGTGATTTGATGTGATAAGATGTAAAAAGTTGATTTGACATGCGGGACCATGAGAATAGATAAAGTGAGTATAGCTTATCCTAGGGGTTACTTAGAATTGTTATACTTTCTTATACTCGTTTAAACTGGCTTAGTAATACCAAGTTATATTCTGCAAACAAACAACCATTTTCCTTATCCATTCTTATACCACCCTTATACTACCTTTATACCCGCCTATTCCACTTCCCAAACGGGGCATGAGTGACTTCTTGTCTTCATCTGGTATCTACTTTTGCTTTCAGTCATGTCTTCTTTTTCATTTTGTCCATTCCTCTCGTGATCTTTTTCATTTTATCCAGTGCTCTCGTGATTTCTTTTGCAGGGTGATGTTAAACCCATGAGTGGCTAGGGCCTTCTGGTTCCTTTCATTAGTTTAATAATAATAATATTTTTTTTTATGTTGATCGTCTGTGGATATATCTTCAAGCCCTTGAGAGTCATTGTCTGTCCCTTAAGAGTCATTTTTTGTTCCTTGAGAGTGTTGAGAGTTGGTCCCTCCTGTGCTGTAAAAGTTTGTAGCCATCTTATTGGTCACAATTTTTTTTTTCCTTTGAACATTTTAAATATATGTTCATACGATTTTAACTTGATGGTTTTAACTCGATGGTTTCCTGATCTAAATTTGAAAATCTTTTAGTGTATTCCCCAATAAGGGATGTTTTGATATTTTCATAACTATCTTCTCTTGATTTTTCATAGATTGGTAGTTTATAACTTGATAAAACTTTCTGGGTCGTATTAAACCTACCATTTTGTATACACATCCCTCTTAATATGAGCTCCACCTGGAAATCCCATTGAAGAATCAATGGGATCCCAATTTGGGAGTCATCCATTTCATAAACAACTCCAATACAACTATTATTAATTATCCCATAAAAGCCCATTATAACTCCAAAACTGATTACTGACATAAAGACATGATAAAAGCATCTTTCAACTTAATACTTGAAGCCCTGGTCCAGCTCTGAGAAGGAAGACAGCCACATGCACTGGAAGACCAAAAAACAAAATAACATTTGAGAGATGCTAGCTTCAAATGAAGTTTGGCGAGATGGTGGAGACATGTAACAAAGATATGAGCATCAGATATGGAAGATGGATTAGTATAGTAATGTAAAAGAGAATGTATGTTTTCAGCATTGGACACGACTGTAGAACTAGACAATAAGCATTTTCACTAAGCCATCCATAGCGGAAAAAGCGATTGTATTCATCTACTACAATTGTGATTCTTTTCTCTAATTTCTACACCATACTGAGTTTAGTAAGTTTTTTTTAATGATAACCATTCGAAGAAGTGAGATCTTTCCCAATTAGGTTTTTAACTCATTTCTCCAGCACTTGTTTTAAGTTAGGCTGTTGCACAAGACTGTCAAGATTGCACTGTTGAACATTATACATGCATGCTACCAATTGTACTTACATATTATTACCAAAATAAAATGAATGATACATCTATTTACATCATTACATTAAAGGACATCATAGATCTTAGCATCTTCAAATCATGCAACCATACACGTTATGAAGGAAAAAAAATAAGTCATTTAGCTGCTTCATCTGCTCTTGCCATCTTTTGCATCCTCATAGCTAATAAAACAGAACAAAGTTACAGCCAATTTCTCAAGTCGATACTGTGGCAAAATTAGATTTTCAAGAACTAAAAAGGAGGAAAAGAAAGAAAATACAAAACACAGTCTACAAAATATGAGATCATCTTCTTCTAATGCCAAGTAGAAGAAGCCTATATCCATGAGAACATTAACATTCTCTTGGAGACATTTTTCTTAAATCCTATGAATCATATGTTTTTCCACCCAAATTTTTTCCCCCCTCTGATTATCATTTTCTTTACAATACTCACCTGGAAAAATAAAGGAATTCTTAATTCTTAATATACATGTTATTTGCATTGACATTTCCTCTCAAAAAGGATATTGCAGTTCAGCTGTTCAGATATATGTTTCCTTTGTAGTCTAATACACCCATAGTAAAGGAAAAAAGATTACTAAAAAATAAAGACGATCTGATTTTTTTAAAAATAATGATTTGGAAAACAACTTTCAGATTTTATTTTATTTTTTTTTAAAAAAAGTCACTTCAACAGGCATATCAAAACAAACCAAAAACCTATTCAAACACACACACACACACCCCCATAATTAATTAAACCCAGAAGTAGTGATTGGAACCTGGTGAATAGGATCCAGTTTTCTTCAAATGCAAAAACAATGAATAATTGTTTCCATACATCAATTAAATGCATACAAATAAGTGATATAGTGGAGAAAACTGTAGATCACCTTGGAGAATGTGGCGGCTGAATAAGAGATGATTTGTAACACCGAACGGTGTGTCCTCCCACACACAGGAAGGTGGGGCTGGCCACAGGCCTTACGGGCCCACAGTCCGGGCCCGCGAATCGTCCCAAACAGGTCTGGGACGGGCTAAGCCCGTGAGTCGGGCATGGGTTTTAAAGAGGTCTAAAAGCCCGGTTTCTTTCCACACCCAACCCAAAAAGATATATTCTTCGAGATTTATTTTACAGTTTAAAATATAGTGATATATATCTCGTTATAAATCTAGTGAAGCATATACCGTGTTAGACGACTTATATCCCTCGTTAAAATTTTTGAATTACATGAATGCATTTATAGAAAATGTAAATTTTTTTTTTCGAAACATATATCTTGTTAACATGAACATATGTTTTGTTAATTTTTTATCTATGCATATAAGACTAGAATTAGGGGGTTAAAAATAAATCTAGGTGTAACGACATTCTTTAAACACACTAATATTTAAATGGATATAAGGTTTTCGTTGCACACCCATTCAAATATTCAATCAATCCATTTGAAAAAAAATAAAAATAAAAAACAGCCATGGCAGCCACCATGACCACCTCCCTCATCAAACCTAGCCTCTTATGGTCTGATCTAGGCCTATTAGTGGATCGAACTGACTCGACCTGATATAGACTAGACCATTTGATAATCAAAACAAGTCGAGTCGCTGACAAAATTAAATATTCCTCAAATATTCTTAAATTCATTGACTGTTAAGTTTTTTACAAAACCTGTCAACATTTTAAGAGGATGTATAATAATACAGCGTTTTGGATGGTTTTTTTTTTAATAATTAGTATGTTTTTAAAGGGGGGGTGGAATCTAAATTTTATTTTCCCCCGGTACTATGCATTTATCCCGGAACAGTCGATGTTGCATCTGTTGCTATCCCGGAGGGGAGGCCAAAAAGTCACACTGTTTGATAGCGGACGATAGGCTGGCGTCAGATGACGTGAGCGCGCATCAAATAGAGGTCCTCCGCGTGTCTTCTCGCCTAGTCACCGATCACTAACCGTGTGGGGGCGCCGTCTCACAAATCAGAACGGATAAATAAAATGAATTGAAGGTGCCACTCACTCGAATTCCTCTTATTCAACTGTTACACGCGTCCCTCAATCAGTTGGTAGGACTGCTTAATTTGTCAGAATCAAATTATCCATTTAGCTATCACAATTTTAAACCACCAAATTTTTTATTTTTTGGGATTTTGAAGATATGTGAACTAAAATAGGCTTAAAAAATTGTTGTTTCGTAACTATGATCCATTTTACATTCTCACGGATTAAAAAAAAAAGTTGGTATTGACAATAAAGAGAGATGAGGGTGGTGGGAGACAACAATAATAGCAGGAGGATGTCGGGAAAGGGAGAAAGAGAATAAGAAAGAGAGTTAGGGAGGAGGGGGTTGGCTCCATAGTAACAAAGTATTCCGTATTTTTTGAATATTCATTAAAGTTCTTCGATTAGACATCAAATGTATAAAACGTGTCATATCGAACATAATGCATATTAAATTCAATGATATATATTAATGCTTCAATTATCTAGAAAATAACTTAATTATCACTGTACTTTTTCATATTTATTCTGTATGATTTACGAATATACACGTATCATATCGAACATGACACTAGCCGAATATTTGTCGTACACGAACTTTGTTACTATGGTTGGCTCCTCTTTACCCTGCTTCTCTCTTTCTTTGGCCCTCTCCTCCCCTTTTGTCCCAACCAACCAAATTTCTTTGTTGTTGGTAAGGATGTGGCCTCGTGTGGGTAGGTTGGTTCAACTGTGGATATTGGTTTTCTATTATTTAGCGCACATGCAATGAGCTAAAAAAAAGGAATTACCTTCATGGTTCGTTTGGGTGATGGTGTTTCTAGGAATATTATTGTCATATTATGTTTAATTTTATATGCGATTGTTTTATTTAAGTATTTAGTTTATTATTAAATATTTTATTGATTGATATTAATTTTTTTTTATAATTGTTATAGAGGTAAAAAAAAATTATGTTTTAAATATATGTACAAGACAACAATAACAATATTTTTAGTGTTTAAAATATTTTTTTACTTATCATTTTCTATGTAAGAACTCAAAAAAAATTCTGGGTAGGAATCCAACCCCAAGTTGAAGGAGATCAACATAATTCTAAATTAAATCGACCCTCAAATCCAATTATGTCAACTCAAACTCAACCTGTCCGATTTGCTTTATGTTCAATTTTCATTTGGGTTAGATCAAAGTTTAGGTTGAGTTTGGTTTTAACTCCGTAATAACATGATTTTATGATATCTGAATTTTGTAAAAAAAACAAATTTAAAAAAAAAAAATTCTGGGTAGGAATCCAACCCCAAGTTGAAGGAGATCAACCTAATTCTAAATTAATTCAACCCTCAAATCCAATTACGTCAACTCAAACTCAACTTGTCCGATTTGCTTTATGTTCAATTTTCATTTGGGTTAGATCAAAGTTTAGGTTGAGTTTGGTTTTAACTCCATAATAACATTATTTTATGATATTTGAATTTTGAATTTTGTAAAAAAATAATAATAATAAAAATTAAATTTCTGGGTAGGAATCCAACCCCAAATTGAAGGAGATCAACCTAATTCTAAATTAATTTGACCCTCAAATCCAATTACGTCAACTCAAACTCGACTTGTCCGATTTGCTTTATGTTCAATTTTCATTTGGGTTGGATCAAAGTTTAGGTTGAGTTTGGTTTTAACTCCATAATAACATTATTTTATGATATTTGAATTTTGTAACAGTGTGTCCCGTGTAATTCCATCTCGAAACATCTCAAATTTAACTTACAAATGTAAATCTACCACTACATTGGCTTGGTAAATGGTTTTCGATCTATTTTTGTTAACATTGCTATAATTTATCCACATGCTTTCCTTTTCATGATTATTGTTCACTCTAAATGTTCGTGATATGCCCACTAAAAAAATTGATTTGTACGAATTTTTACCTGTTTGAATGGAAACTTAGTTGAACACGTAACACAATCACTTTATTTTTTTTTTTCTATGACAAATGAATTTTTTGTGACTAATCTTACTATCAAATTGATAAGCTACTCAAACCTTCAAATAAAAAATTGGTAAGCTACTCAAACCTCCAAATTAATTTTTAAAAAATAAAAAAATTCATTTTTAAGAATCAAAAGTCCATATAAAATCTTGTTTTCAAATGTATACGATTAACTTTTCTTTCCGCTTCATGTGTTTCACGTCAAACAAATAATAATGAGTCCTGACATTCCTGGATTCCTCCACTATTTGTTTGTCTTTTTTGTTGCTGTTATTGAAGGCCATTCAAAAAAATGATACGGTCAATTCTAGATAAAAACAATTAACAAGTTATGAACCAGTGAAACAGATGAATTCCAAAAAAGATATTTTACCTGCTCACATGGGCACCACAAACAAGAAAAACATTTTGGTACTGTCAGATCAGTGACTCCAAAACATGAATATAAAAAATAACAAAAGTATAGCTCAGCCATTTTAAAATAAATAAATGTTTCAGTATATTAACTATTTCAGGACAAATAAAAAAATAAATTATTTATTATTTAATTATCATTTTAATTATTTTTGTTCATAAATAAAAAAATTTGTTATTTGATAGACTGTGGATATATAAGTTGTGGATAAATATATATAAATATAATGGTGCATAAATGATTTGACATGTGAATGCATGATTTAATTTATAAAAGACGATGACATATAATTGGAGATATTACTCTTTTATTCTAGTGGAATATATTATGTGGAATAACAAAATTTCAAGAGGAATCTGACTAATACTAATATCAATTTATTCTCAATTATTTTAAAATAGTTATACACACATATTCTTTGCAAATAAATTGATTTTTTGGTTTATTTACTCTATTTCACCATATTCTCCTCATATTTCTCTATCCAAACATGACATAGATTGATAAACAAAAGAGTATTTCACAATATCCATGAGACCCCAGTGGTTAGAAAACTATCTCAAGCCCTTTGAGCTTGGGGGACCACCAGTTCAGATACTTCTGATAAAAGGTTTTCAAGAGGCTGATCAAATTGGAGTATCAGTAGTAATATGTCAAAATACTTTTAAGAAAAAATTAATTTGGATCCTTGTGATTAACCATTCATTATTTTTAAATCTCTGGAATTTTTTGAGTTATTGTTCTAAGTCTCTAAGACAATAAAAAAAATTATTTTTAGGTTATTTCAATAGGATGTTATTAGCATGTCCGTTGGCGATACAAAAAATGTCAATGTCCAATGATTTCATATACACTATTAACATTTTTATGTACATTATTAAATATCTCCACCTTCTTTACAATAATTATATTTTGATGATTGAATATACCTATATCTTGATATTTGAATTTTAATATATTATATCTAGTTACAGCAATATTCTACAACCAATTTCAAAATCAATATCAATATTTTCTTTTATCTTCACTAACCTAGCATGTGTGTGAATAGGGGAGAGAGGAGGCACAAATAAAAGAAAAAAATAAAGGTAAAATGGGAAATAAATGGATAGAAAACCCCAAACAAATGAAAGGACCTATAAAATAATCTTCACTAACTTAGGGATCCAAGAAAAACTCCAGAAATGTCAAGGACTTAAAAATATTAAAAAGATCACTGGTTAGTCGTTACGCGAAAACACGTTGAATATATAATTCTGAGAATATAACACAAGTTTTATCAATAAAATTATTCCAAACTAATGATACATATTATTTTATTAAAGACTTGATCATATATACATAACAAAAAAAAAAGTTCATATATAAATAATTTTAGTCTCATATATAAAAATTTAAGATATAAATTCTGTATTTTCATTGACATCCTTACGAGGACATCACATAGATTGAACTTTTATTAATACTTTGCTAATACTATAATCTGAATTTTAAAAAGAGAGTAAAACAACTAATAAAAATGGAGAACAAAAGAAAAATGGAGAACAATTATCCACATCTTTAGCTTGACTTATGCCGTCCAAGATCAGATCAGTAACCATTCACCTCTCACGCGGCCACACCCGTATTTTTTCTTGTCTCCATCCACCAATCCATATGAAGAAGTCTTCGGTCTCATCACGCAATCCTTTGAAAATTAAAGGATCTATATAATGCTATAGTCTCACTAATTTACAACTCCCATGCTCGAACAACTTGGCCTCTGTCTGTATAGCATAACAGAACATGTGAGAAACATAGTAAAATATGTATGGATAAGTTTAAAATTATGTTTGTTTTTTGTAAATAATAAGTGGTTATAGCTATGTTGAAATGACTAAAACAAATTGATATTGGTATTCGATCCAGACCCCTTTTAATTGAAATGTTCCACTTAATTTATTTCATAATTAAAAAATAAAGTATTTCACTGTTATTGTAATCTTTTAAAAAATGAAAGCGATATTGTTCCTGATATTATTATTTTCTTTGGTCCATCATGTCATTTTGTTATAAATTAACATTAGGTATTAGCACCCATGTAACTAGTTCAATTAGATTTTTTACACATAATTTCAATGTTGAGTTATCTGAAAATCAGAAATCATTTGATGTTCGAGACATTCAAATATCAATGTAACCGATCAGAAAAATATCATTATCCACCATATAATATAAATATAGTATTATGTATGTTTGTATTTTTATATACCATTCATATTCATTATCGTATTTGATTAATCATAATTATAAAAACATAATTAATCATTATTTATTTATGATTTTTAGAAAATATAATAAATCATAAAATCTCAAATTAATTCCTTTTATGATATAATTATATTATATTTAGATAAGAACTTCGGGCCGAACGGTGCTAGATTCGCTCCAGTTCCCCACCTAATTAATCAACGGCTCTTAATAAACCCATCCTCGATGATCGTGATAATCGTTTAAAAAAACAACGCCCCCCACAAAAAGATCTAAAGGCGAAGAATCACATGCCGGTGAATCCATCAAACAAAAAATCAACGGCCAATATCACTCCATATCGCAGACTCTGATTGGACAACGTGTTATCACATAAGCCCCACGCATTCACCGAATGACACGTCTCACTCTTCACATAACCTCTTTATGTATTTAAAAAACATTATAAAAATAAAAAAACTTACCGATGTGGGACCCACACCCCGTCACTCACGTGCATTATATCTCCAATACCAGACACCTGTCCCGTCCCTTCATTCGCCATTCGTTTTTCTTTAATCCCGAAAGAAAAGAAGAACAGATAAAAAAAAAATTAAATAAGAAAAGGAGGGTCTCCCTGTGATCTGTATCTCTGTTTGATCAAAATCCGACATTGTTGGGTTTACTTTCTATTTATAGTAGGAAATCTGTACGATTTGATTCGCTCTCTCTCTCGAATTTCCCAAAAGTCAGTTGTTTTAATGGTTCTTCGTCTTCATCCACTAAAGCTGAAGTGAAGCAGAGACGATTTCGGGTTCTTGATCGGATCTGGTGAAGGGGAAGATGAGTTTCGGGGGATGGGTGGAGGAAAAGGAAGGTCCGCCGACGACGGTGGCCGCGGCGGCGGCGGGGCTGTTGCGTCAGTCGTCGGTGTACTCTCTAACCCTAGATGAGTTCCAGAACACGCTCGGCGGGCTCGGAAAGGACTTCGGGTCGATGAACATGGACGAGTTCCTGAGAAGCGTCTGGATGGCGGAGGAGACCCAGGGTGTGGCGGGATCCGCCGCCATCGGCGGCGGAGGAGGGCCGATGGAACCTTCGGCGGTGGGGGCGTCCGGCGGGGGAGGAGGAGGTGATGGTGGGGGGTTGCAGAGGCAGGGGTCGCTGACGCTGCCGCGGACGCTGAGTCAGAAGACGGTCGACGAGGTCTGGCGGGAATTATCGACGGCGGAGGTCGGGGGGCCGCCGCCTCCCGCGGTGGGGTTGCCGAGGAGGCAGCAGACCTTGGGAGAGATGACGCTCGAAGAGTTCCTCGTGAGGGCCGGCGTTGTTAGGGAGGACGCCACTGCGAACGCCGCCGCCGCCGCCCAATTTGATCAGCGGATGTATCAGCCGCAGGCCCCAATGCCGCAGCAGCAGTTGTTCCCGAAACAGACGGCGGCAGGGGGAACGGGGTTTGGAATTGGGGAGGTGGTGGGTAATGGTGGGCTTATGCCGGGGGGAGGGTTGGGGATGATGGGATTGGGGGTGGGGCGGTGACGGTGGCGGCAGGAGGGGGTGTTGGGTCGTCGCCGGTTAACCAGATATCGAATGGGGATTTGTCGTCTCTGTCGCCGGTGCCGTATGTGTTTAATGGGGCGATGAGGGGGAGGAAGGGGACCGGGCAGGTGGAGAAGGTGGTGGAGAGGAGGCAGAGGAGGATGATCAAGAACAGGGAGTCCGCGGCGAGGTCTCGCGCTCGGAAGCAGGTTTGGGTTTTTGTTTGTTCTGCATGAAATTTTTGGTTGATAAGTTTCTGGATTTGTTGGGCAATCCTTAGTGTCTGATGTGTGCTCTGTGATGGTTGGAACAGGCACATACCATGGAACTGGAAGCAGAAGTAGCAAAACTTAAAGAGGAGAATCTGGAATTGCAGAAGAAACAGGTGCATGGTCATTTCAGATAATATTTGGGGTGTATTTTTCAAAAGAATATAATTTGATAGGTTTTTGGATGTGTGGATGCCTCCTCACTGTTATATTGATTGTTGCAGGCTGAGATCATGGAAATGCAGAAAAATCAGGTATGTCTTCCTTCATATCACATTTTCCTATTTATGTAACTGGAATTGCTCTTTGTATGTGGTAGTTGTAGATAAATTATCATCATTGTCATCATAGTCATTGTTATTTTCACTTTCGCTTTGTCATAACTTTCTTTTTCCTCTGGATCAAAGTGTGTCGGACCAGTTTCATCAATCTTGAGACAGTTTGATATGTATTAGGTGATCTGTGACTCAGTTTTTTTTTCCGGTTGGTGTAAGTAATAATAATAAAAAAAAATCCATGCTTTTGGCTTCTAGACATGGTTACTTTCAATGAGGTGATGCACTCATGAAGAAAAACCATGGGTGATGCTGGTTTGCTGAGAGTGCTGGAAAAAGAAATTCTGGTTAAGAATGATTGGTGGAGCTAAGGAATTTTTTACTGGTTGGTTCTGGCCTCTGTTTTTGAAAGGTTCTTGTTGGGTCTTGGCTTGAGGGGTTTGTATTCTCTGTCATTTACTTTTCCTAACATACTTAGATCCCAATCTGTTCATTTATTGAGGCACACAGTGAGAACAAATAATAAGTTCTGACAGGTAAGAAAAAAAATCACTTTGCTAAATTGACAATCTAAACTATGGAATTTTAGCCTGGAGGTCTTGCTAGGTACACTGCATGCTTGCGTTATACAGAAAAAATCAATTTTTGATTGGCAATCGATATGAAATTTAATCATTTTGCATGGCCAAGGTTTTGTCCTTGGTTTAATAAAAGGTTATCTGTGCTAGCTAGGTTGCTACTTGCTTGTTGCTAGAGTGTGTGTTGATAACATGCATAGAATTTCAAGGTGCTTCTTATATCTTTCTCCACCATTTCTCATGCAACTAGTGAATTGACATTGAAAAGCTTCTCAACTTCACAATTTTTTATTTATTTTTTCATTCTATCCATAGCCTCTTTGTGTCCACCTTTTCATGCAGTGACTGAATATCATTAGAAAGCTTCTCAAAATACACTTCTCCGTTCTATCCGCTACCAATTAGTCTCTGTGCTGTGTAGTCTGTGTATGGTATTCTGTCCCCATGTTTCCTGCGATTGCAAAGAGACTTCTCCCATATGGGAGGGCAGGGGTTCAAGTCTTACCTATGGTATGTGATGGCAATTCTTGTCCAGAATTGCTTGTCTATCTACAATGAAAGATAGATTCTGCCATTTGAGCTCATCAAATAGAAAATAGAGAAGAGCAGATGGAAAGTGAATTAAAAAGTAAGATGGAGAAGTGGAAATATCTTAGGGGCTGAGGATTGGGGCTTACAGTTACTCTAACCTACTATTTTGTGATTTTCTTACGAGCAATGCTAAGTGGACCCTTTTAAGTGGACCCTTTTGTACATGATTCGGGTGTCCTTTGTTAATAACTTATTTTCTTTGTTAAGAATTGATTGGGGCTTACAGTTTCATGACCCGGGTGTCCTTTGCAATTCACCTAGTAAACAAACGTCACCAATTTTTTGGTTCTCCAATATGAAGTATATCAACTGCTTTATTTGCATTATTCTTCTGTATATAAAGAGGTTGAAATATAATGCAAACCCAAGGATAGTGTATTGATTGTGTTTGTTTGGAGAAAGCACTCAGACTGTCTGTGTGTTTATGTTTCGACTGATTTTCAGAGTTCAGATTTCCACCCAAATGGATTCTGTACAACGGTCGAGAGGAGACTTGTTTCTTGAAGTGCTTAAATTGATGTAATATGCCCTGCTCTTCTATTTGATCTGGAACATTATACCAAAATCTAGTTTCTAATTAAATAACTATATGAACAGCATAAATAGATGGCATGATTTCTTGAATGCCTGCCAGTGATTATGAGTCTTCTTGCTGTCATTCTTTTCATATTTTTTTATCAGAAAATGTCAAATAATCTTCGATTGCAGAACATTTACAGTTACTCTGTTTCTCATATACACTTTTTTTTCTTGAAGAATGGTGCTTCCAGGATTTGATCCCTTGACCTCATTCAAGGAGGTGGGAGGTGCTTACCGACTTAACTAAAGCTCGGTTCGCATTTATTTCTCATATACATTTGTTAAATCAATTTGAGTTAAGCTCGTCCCATGTTTTTCTACTGGTTGTGTCTCCCATTAACCAGATGATTATGGTCCTATGTCAATCATGGGAAATGAAACCTTTACTCTTACTATCTTTTAATCCATGAGGGTTGCAAAATGCTTCTGGATTTACAATATTCTTATATGTCAATGCACCACCTCGGAATCTAAATTGGTGGTTTGAAGAGAATCCGGTGACTAAACAGTTAGGCAAGGCTTGAAATCTTTGCTTCAGATTTTGGTGTTATTTCACTTTCCTATGATAAATTGTTCCATCTATCGGATATAGAAGCATAAAAACTTCATTCGATCATGTCTCTTTTCTTATTACTCTTAGTCATACCATGTTCTTCTATTCCTAGAATTCTATACTTTAATGTAATGTCTCATTGTGACATCTCTTCCTGAAAGTTTCCCATCTGATGCAACAGGCTTTGGAGATGATCACTCAGCAATTCACCTCGAAAAGGAGATGCTTGAGGAGGACTCAAACAGGACCCTGGTAAAGTGTGGTTTGGACTGGGATACAATCTTATTTTAAGTGTGATGGGGGGGAATACTTGTGTATATAAAAGGGAAACCAATGCATGCTTTGTAGATTATGAGGTTATTGAGGAAAGAGTACCATCATCCTGTAGATTAAAGTTTCCCATTCTTTTGATGACCTCTTTTGATATCCGGCTAAAATGTTGTGAAAGTAGAAACTCCATGCAGCTATTGAGTACCTCTTTCTGTTTATCGTCAGGGGGTCACCCAGCTCACTTTGACAGGCCTGTAGCTCATCATATATGATAACACAGAAATGTATCTCGAGTGCATAATTTCCAGGTTGTTGATTAGAGTTGAGCCTGGTGAGTTTGAAGAACTCTGGAATGCTAAGTCTTAATGTATTTTGAGAGTTGGTGAATGTAATTCTGGCTGGTTGTAGAAAGCCTTCCTTTGAGCTGCTTTGATGGTTTATGGAGACTTTTCCATGAATGGTTTTGCATGTCGCTTGTAATGATTCTGAGAGTACTGTATATATTTTTTTAAAGGTTTTGAGTGTTCTGTTTTATTTATTTGCTTAAATCTTGTCCTATCGGCAAGAATATGACGGGGATCCAGAAACCCTCAATCGGATTATTTTGGTATTATTATAATTTTTTTCTTTAGAAAAACACAAGTCAATGAAGTGTAAACACAAGGTTCGCCTGATAATATATTATTAAAAAGTGTGTTTTATTTTAATTATAAATAATGAAATATATATTTTATCAATTGTATAGATTTATTTATGAAAAATGTAAAAAAATATTTAATAAGGTTTTTATCTATCTAAAAAGGTATATAATACATTGGATAATTATTGAAATATATAGGACGGGGTCAAAGCTAATTAAGGCTAATAAAGATTGTGTAACAGTGCCTTTGTACAAACAAACGTACGGGGTTTCCAATCCAGGACTTTGGTTTTTTCCATACCAAATCATCAATAGCGCTCCAAATTTATGTGGATGAGATCTAGTTGTGAGTCCCAATGCATCTTTGTAAGATTTTTTTTTTTTTTTACCATTTTAGCTAAATTTGAAAAGTGATTTTAATTTAGCAAATCTAGTAGCCGTAATCTTGATTTGATCCAACTGAGTTGAACGAAATAAATCATAAAGTTGTCCGTCATGTCATAACATCTCAATAAAACTCCTACCGCTAAAAAAAGACTAAAGACCCTGATAAACAAGAGTTCTTCATGATGAAATTATCTAGGGCCATTGCCCTAACTAAACATTTTGTTTCACCTGCTTGTTTAACAAAAGACCACATCATCACAAGCGCCACATTGTTCATGTAACCGTTAGTCGTTGGCTTTGGCGCCAAAAACTGGTTATTTCCTAGAACTACATAGTGACCAACGCCCACTCTGCTTTTGTTCTCTATTTGCCTTTTTTTATAGATAAAATCAAACACACACATTCACACACACACATAGAGAGAGAGAGAGAGAGAGAGAGAGAGAGAGAGATGGTGGAGGCGGCAGGGCCGGAGGAGACAGTGATAGTGGTGGTGGACGTGGACCGGAGCAAGAACAAGAGGTGCTCCGGGGACGCCCTCAAATGGGCTCTCGACAACGTCGTGAAGCCCCGAGACACTGTGATCCTCCTCGCTGTGTTCTCCAACTACGTCAGGAAGTCGTCGTCCACCTCATCCCCTTCTTCATCAACCACATCTTGCTTTTCTTTCTCAACGGGCATCGGATTCTCCTCCATATGTAATTTTTCTCTTTATCACTTCTAAAACTGGGATACCCACATTCAAAATGAGTGAATGGGGTCGCATGGAATTCCAATTCAAACACAATTCCATTCCCTTGAATCCAAAATCCTTCATGAAAGGTGAGTTTTTGTAAATATTTAAGGGGAGAGGTTGGAGTTCTCCGGAGCAGGCGAGATGGAACCAGAAGAGCTGGAGGAGGAGATAAAGAAGAGGTGGGAGGAGTACCAGAGCACTCTTCAGCATATGAATATCTACCTGCAATATAGGATGAACAAGGTCATCCATCGCGGCTAATTCATCTATACAACTGCATTAAATTAAACTTAGGATTGTTTTGAATCTTTCATATTATCTAGATAATTAGTTAGAGATCAATAATTATGTATAGGATGATAGGTACTCCGTCCTTAGTAATAAGGGGATCTGGGTTCGAGACTTGCCGCCTGTTGATAGAGGAAGATTTAACAAGGCAAAAAATTATGAATTTTGTAGGTGAAGTTCGAAGTCAAGCTCGTGGCGAGGTTCCCCCCTGCGAAAGTCACCGTCGAAGAAGCGCAGATCACAAATCCCCGTTGTATCGTATTGGATAGGTGGATTCTTAGTCTGATATTCTAAAAATGTTACATTTGGTTCCTATAATGATATTCCAATGAATTGAAGTAATTCTTCTTCACAGTCACTTCAAGAAAGACAAGGACTTCATACACAGGCAGGTGGGGTGCAATGTCGCGCTGATGAATAAAGATGGTGCGACTCTGAAACCGGCTGTAGTTATCGGTAGCTTGGAATTGTCAAGATATCCAAGACAAGATGATGTCACCTCCGAAGTATCCTTGCTCGCGCCCTCTTTCTTGCAGACCTGGATTCCCTCAATGTGTCACCAAAGATGAACTCGAGAGCATCACAAACTCGTTTTCAGAGGAGAATCTCGTGTATGAGAAGGAGGACTTGCGTGTTTATCGGGGAATCCTTTGTGATGCGCCTGTACTTGTCAAGTGTTTCTTGGGAGGGAGTGAGAGGTTTCGGTCAGAGATTGACATCCTTAGCAGGGTCCGACATCGCAACATTTTGAACCTTGTCGGGTATTGTTGTACTGATACTTATGCGAGCCTACTCTGCGATTACCCGTGCAACGAAGGAACTCTTGATATTCACCTACGATGTGAGGGTCATTTTGGTGTTTATTCGTAATCTCCTTCCGTTGAAACATTGAATTATACAGCATTCAGAATTCACTGTTCTTATGGTTATTCTTAGCCATCTCAAGCAAAATATTTTCATTCCCCATTCCTAAGAAATCTATCATAATTGAATTCCCAAGGAATAAAGAATTCTCATTTTGAATCAGAGTTACCAAATAAACATGCTCTTCTGATCATTCTTAATCATCTGGATATCATTGTATGGATATTTGATTATTATCTATCATAGGTGATGAGCTTGCCAAGAAACTTTCATGGAAATTGAGGCACAACGTCGCAATCGGGATATGCGAATGTATACGTTACCTTCACGAGGACTGTCCGGATGGAAGAATTTCTCACCTCACCATCTGTTCTTGCCATGTTTTCTTGTCTTATGGTTGCTCTCCATTGGTAAATATGTAGGAACAATTTCATGTCTTATGATTTTTTGGTGATACAAACCAAACTCAATGAATATTTTTGTGTGTGTGTGTTTAAAGCTCACCAATTTCACTTGTGCTAAGTTACTCACTTATGATGATCCAAACAATGGAGATGAATCCATCAAGTAAGTATTGCTATCCCATTTTTGTTCTAAGTTCAGTCTAAGAATTCTTATGCCTCTGCACTTGTGTTGTTTGAAGAGGAAAATCAACAGTCGAAGATGAGTGGTTATCTCTTGATGTACATATGTATGGGCGGTTCCTCTTAGAACTTCTGACCGGACAAGCCCAGAGTTGTGAATCAAATGGAGAGTATCAGTTCTTCATGGATCAGGTACTTTAAATGATGTGTTGGACCATAGATTGGTGGATGTGTGTGAGTGTGATGAGGTCCGGTTCATGGCGGGTGCTGCTTTGCTATGTTTAAAGGATCATCTGAATCAAAGACCTACTATGGTGAGGTAAGTCTGTCAATATTGACTTTATTTTTAAAGAAAATTTGGATGGAGATGGTTAAGAAGGATGTGAAGGACAATGAACTTGCATTGAATGATCACTAGTAGATATTTTTTTTTGTAGATTATGTTGATGATGATAATTTTAAATATGCACAATAAAATCGTTATGTAGCATTTGCTTTTTTGGTGCTAAAATAGTTATGCAACATTTATCACTAATGTGGCCCATCGTGGAGTAGGAAAGTGTTACATTCAATCCTTGGTTTGATTTTTTTTTATATAGAAATAGCAAATCTCATATATGGAATATATGTCTTTATAAAAGATAAATTATATACTCTGATAAACTGTATGAACTCATTTAAGAAAAATGTAAAAATATTATAATGAGGTAGCTAACAAAGTATATGTGACTAGAAATTGGGTCATTTGAAATGTGATGGATTGAGAAATTCAATTTGACAGAGTTTGAAAACAAGTTTGGACAGTTTTTAGAGATTCTCCTTTCACAATAATTATACTTAATCTAAACTTATTTTCAAATGAATTCAATGATCTCAGCTTTTGAAGTAAAACGAAAAATATCTTTTAAATATCATAAAAACAACTTTTTAAAAATCTAACAAACGTGTGTTCTTGAAAATCCATTTTCAAAAGTTGCTTTCAATAAAAAGATATTTTTCAAACTAATTTTCGCCGAGCTGAGAGACTGTTTTGCAGGTGGAGGCTCTGATTCGAGGTGTGAGATGCTTGGGCCAATAGTGAAGGGGAAGCTAAATATATGCTTGTCATGTTTTAGTCTTTAAAACACTAGTGCACTTCAAGTGAATGTGATATACTTTTATTTCAGTTGAGGCTGATATTCTATTCAGTACTCTCCACAACTTTTAAATATCCTATTTTTACCAACCAAAAACTTTTAAATATCCTGTGTGCATCCTTGTCACTATGCATCAAACAAAGTTTCAGAAGTCACTATATATGTTTTGTGTGCTTACTATTGAGTGAAATATCATAGCTAGGGAGCTCATGTTTAATAGGGTTACTATTGATAAAATCTAGCCAATTCTATCAAAGATAGGTATTGTGCATGTGTTACCTATCTGAAATTGATAGACAAAAGACCAAATTAAATTAGGTCCATTAGAGGTTTTTTGAGTGAGTAAAGAATAAATCAGACCTCTGCATGGGATGGCTGTGATTGCACTGCCCTTGCGTATCTGACAAGCTATGTTTTAGAGGTTGTCTTGGATAATTTAGGTCTTCTGGATCCAATCATCAAATTGACTCAACTTTTACCAAACCAAACACTCAGATAATCAGTTCCAAACATGTATTTATGAATTTCAACTTTTTATGTGTTGAAATTCAAGAAAAACAGCTTTGTTGACTGACAGGAGTTTTTTTTATTATTTTAATCAATTCAGAGAATGAGTTATTTTTGAAAATTGATGCCAAACAAGGTGAGGCCTTAGTGTTCCATCTTGAACTGTTTTTACGTGTTCATATACTCCAAAAACAGATGTGGGGACGGATGGAAATGGAAACAGAAACAAAAACTCTTATTCCATCATTGCGGAATGGATATCGAATATCAAGAGATTCAACCAGATATATCAGAGAAAGTGTCATATATTGTCATCATCATTTCATGTGCTAACACTGAATTGAGTACACCAGTTGCAAGTCAGTGTGGTAGGAGAGGAGTCTGCTAATAGTGGTTATGCAGTTTAATCTCATGCAAGCCCACCACCTACATTGGACACTATATCCGAATCTCACTTTTCATGGCCTAAATGCCAGCTTTAATTCGCTTGCTCCACCAAGAGGTGTTTTCCACTTTGTTGATTTTTTAGTTCTTGTTTGAACAAAATTCAAATCACTAGGGACCTTTTGATGCGCAGGATCTTCACTTTTGCAAAGGATTAACGGAAAGAAATCTCACATGAGAACAAACAGATTTATGTAGTTCAATAAATTGATTCATGATTATCAAGTAATCAGATTATAAATATATCATCTCAGCCTTTTCTCTCGCGTTCTTCAGCACCATGCATCCCTTTTCTCTCAAAATAATCTAGTAAGACCACCTTAACCATGACAATGAAGTGACTAAATTAATAAATAAATAAATAAAATTTAAAATGCCCTTTCAAAGATTAGGTCTTAGATATTTCACCCTCAACCTATAGACCTTTATGAATAGATTCTCTTACGCATGAATACAATACATCTCACAACAAAACCTCCTAAAAATAAAAGATAGAATACAATTAACACTAGATCTTATCAGATCTGATCAGTCCCTAATATGAGATTACTGATGTCTCATCATAATTTTTTTTTTAACATTTCTAGTCACGCGTCAATTTTCAAGACCAGTTCTGATAGAATTCAGCTCTGACCAGATCAAAACTCAAAAAAAGCTCATTAATTAGCAATCAATCAATTAATGAGAGAGATATTCAACCCGAAAGTGAAGGAATAATGAAGAAGAAGATGATGAGCAGCGTTGGATTGTGATTGGTTGATATCATCGACAACAATGGCCCTCCGAACCGAACCGTCGATCATCGACACATTTAGTGGAGGTGTCGTCGGATGGGACGACAAGCAAACACACCATGTTTTCAATCTCAACAGCGACCCCGATCCCTTCCAGAATTTCAATTACATACAACATATTTGGCAGGTCTACTTCCCATTCTATATTGTTCACAGTGGATGACAATTTTGTTGTTGCAAGTGTATGTGACAAAAAAGAAATAATGAAAATGAAGGATTTGTGGGGGCTTTTTGTAAGTGATGTTTGATGTGTTTATTGTGTCGTTATGCTCCCAGAGACACTACAGAGAAACAAATACCTACAGCCCATGCTTCCCATTTATTTTCACATGGGGCCAATCATGGCTGCTTTCAATTAAGTGCGATGTGTGTATGTTGATTTGGATGCTTGTCCTAAAGGATGGAAATATAAACCCGAGATAGAACTTGGGATTAATTTATGCATTGAAAAATAGTTGGTAAGGCAATAATTATACTTGTTAGTCTTATGTCTTGCATTCTGGTTTCTAGATATCTAAAAAGAATCATAATAGCTTATGAATCATTATCGAAATATTGTTTGTCATTATGAATGGATACGTGGGTCGAGCCACGTAAATTATGTGTGGGGGCAAACCACGTAATTTTTTGTATATTGTGATTGTGTGTTTGTTTTTTCTCTTTAGTTTGATTCATGCAAGTATAATTTTTTCAACGGTATTAATAATAAACAAAATGATCACTTTCATCTTCTTTAGTTCAATTTATGGTTTTTGTTTCCTTTAGCGACAGGCTTTTGGCCGTCGGTAAGTGATGCTATGATTTGAACCAGTACGGAATTAAGGGTCCAAGTTTCACAAGAATCACTTTAAAATTAATATTAAAGTAATAAAAGAAAAAAATCTAATGTGTAAACAATTGAAACTCTATCTAGTGACAACTATATAACGCGGGGAAATTAAAATATGAAGCTACAGATTTTTTAAAAATCATAAGAATGCATTCTGGTTAATGGAGTTTTATGAGCTTAAAGTCCAACAAACACTTTTATGGGTGTCCCCAGCATCAGAAGATGAGCCATACATAATTAAAGCTTGTTGTTTACTTTATTTTTTTCATTTTCAACAAAGGAAAGGGTGTTCTCTTCTATAATAATGGAAGAAGACCAATGCTGAGATAAGGACTATTTTAAAAAAAAAAAAAGAAGAAAAAAGTCTATGATACGGCGAGTGTGGCATGTGAGCATCACAATAATATTCACATATTATAGATAACTTATTCATATACAAGTACAATAATTGATAAATAAGAAACCTATATTTTCAGCATGGAAATAGTGGATAAAATAGGTAGTACCTCAACACAACAGTAAATTTCTGTATGATATACTAGACTTTAGATTTAAAAAATAAATTTTTTGGTTGTATAAGAGTGTTCTTACAAGATTGGGGCAAACAACTTGCAAGAGCATCAATGATGCATTTTGAGGAAGAGGGGTGGCGTATCATGAAGGCATAGACTTTGTTGATCCTCTTAGAGCTAGTGGAAACATTTTCCCCTGTTTACTTTCTAGTTTTCGTTTTTATTATTTTCTTGTACTTTGTTCTACTCGTCTTCCCCCAGCTCAAATATTTATTATTTTAACTGTAAAATAGAAATGACCAAAGTTCTTTTAAAAAAAATACATATCACAATTATACACAAATTTAAAACTATAATGTCATTAAATTTTTGTCACGTAATAAAAAATCATTAGACCCAACTTTATTTTCGATCTCATATGTAGTCTGTATCATTTTTATTGTTTTAAAAACAGTATTTCTCATCTATAAAACACATTCTTATATAAAAATATATTTATATATTATAATAAATTGTACGTATTAAATGTAACTAGTGTAAACGCTTAATGTGGTTGAGTATGTCCCCCATAAAGTATATATAAATTGGCCGGGTGTTATCAGTGGACTAAGAGCATCTTCAATGTACATGTTAACTCACTAGTTAGTGTCATATGTTTACAAAATATGTAAAAATGGTGCTCCAATGGAAGTGTTAAGTAATTGTTAAATGTGGGCCCCACCTGTCATATGTTATCTTTCATGTTAAATTTAGCTAATGCTTTAGCCAGTCAAATGTGGGCCTCACCATTTAAAATATTAAAAAATATATTATTTTGGATAAGTGGAGAAATTTGAGTGGGTGGAGAGATGGGCCCACTATTATCTTGGCTAGCTATTTAGCTAGTTCATTGGAACAACAACAACCAACTAAATGAGAGTATAGGATATGAGGGTCTAGTGGAGGGTTAAAGTGATAGCATGACACTTTAACATTTTATTTAGTTAGCATATCCATTGAAGATACTCTAAATAACATGAGAATTGATTTAATGAATGCAACGGAACCCCAAATCGATCTGAAGAGATTTAGAGCCCGAAAACGAAGGGTTCCATTAAAACACTGTTGATGACGGGACCGATGCACCGAACCCGGATGGGCTCGTCTTTGGACTCTTGTTAAGGGTGGGTTCGGGTCAAAGTGAGCCCGCCCAGTCAACACTCGCACGGGTTTGTCACGTGTGGTCGGTCCACCGCACGTGGGCCGGGCCGTTGTTGGCGGTGGTCATGTCGCTGCAACGGTCTTCTTTTTTATTTTTTATTTTTTTAAAATCGGTTAGATCGCCGACCGTTAAATCCGGTCGCACCCCATCATTTGGTGATTGGGAATTACGAGGTTGCCCTCCTCTTTGAGAGAATAACAAAAAATTTTAAAAAATTCTGTTATAGTACCAAAAAATTCTTTGAACATGTTACCTTACCTTGGCTAATAAGATTACAAAATAACGAAACGTTACGTTACACTAAGCTTTTGTGGATTATTTTTTGTTGTTGTTACTATGTAACTACTTTTAAAGTCCTTTTTCTTTTTTGATACGCGCATTAGTTATTTTAGTGGGTTTTATGGTATGAAATGATCAAATGAGTGAATGTACATTAGTGTTCACTAATACACATTGTTTTTGTAGAGAATGGTAAGATAAAGTGCACTGTGTAAGTTGGAGCTTGTTGATTGCGGCGAGAGCTAGGGCGAGCGTCCGGGTTTCGTCTAGAATTTCAATCACTGGCCGAGCTACGAGTCGGGATGTCCACCACTGCTGGGCTAACAACCCTCACCCTACCTGCCCAATTGCTGCACCTGCTGCTCCCTGCGGGACTGTGGGCACTGTGGCGCACGCGTAACAGGATCTTATTCCGCAGACACAGATTATATTTTGAGAATATTTGGGACACCACGCTTCACCTCCTGCAGTAGTGGGGAAAGCACCTGGTGGGCCTTTGTAGAGTGTATCTATCGGGGGGAGAATTTTGGTATGAGAGGTAAGCAGCATCGCCAGCGCGGGAGCGGGTCGGGGCCTCGGCCCGAAGGACATCTCAGCTCGCGGCGGGCCTTGGTTCAGGCTGGGAGAGGGCACTACTTGTGCACGCTCAGGCGCGGGGACCAAATCCCTTCGAGCTTTCCAATATGGGTCCTCAGACACGATTGTATTGCCATTTTTCACTTCTTTTCCTACCGCATTCAGACAGATTTGTAACATTCTTTTGTTATAAAAGCGGCCTAAGCTTTCTTAAAAAAAATAACGTGGTATCTTGTGGAAGTTGAGCTCATGTCACCCAGCACGGAATGGGTTGAGTATGGTCTCGGATGTTGAGTTGGTCAATAACCAATGTAAAGACTTGGTCAATCATGATCAAGAATATACGATCAATTAAGGAAGTCATATCAAATGCCTACGCCCAAAACATTCAAAGCATAAAAGGAAATACTTTTTGACACAAAAATACAAGTCTCTTGATTTGATACTTCTCTCTATTTAACACCAACAACCGTTCGGACAAGTATATGTTAGAAATTGCGTCAGACAAGACACCACTTATAAATACTTAGCCGCTCACGGCTCACACAGCACACACCCCATTAGTTTGAACAATGTGGAACCTCATTTAATGTACGGATTAGATAGTCAGTCTCACACAATACTTTTAATTCGCATCCCATCAGAGTTGGTCATAGCAATGAATCTCTCACACCCTTTTATATATTCCTTTAAAAATCATACCACACTGCCAAGTGCCAACTCATAATGTATTGGTGTACCAAACTCTGCAACCCCAATTCAAAATTAGAAACTTTTGTTTCCAGAACAGCTTCTGCCTCTAATATCTTAATCAAATGTGATTGAATGCCAGCGATGCAATTGTGCCCTGAATTATTAGCGAGCCCAAAATGAGTTCACAACCGTCCGATCATGATCTGAAGGGTCATAAGATCCGACAGACCCACTAAGCAAGGCGCCTCGAATTCCCTTCTTTTGAAACGTTTTTGTTCTTATCTTTATAACGGATACCAAAATTGACCGTCCAAAAAACAACACACACGCACAAAGAGAAAGAAAAGAAGATAAAAAAAACATTATATTTTATAGAAACCCATACAGAACACTCGAGTGTGTTTTTGCTTTTTCGAAAAAAATGAAGAGAAGAGCATCGTAAGAACCTCAAACGGTCTCGAAAACCAAACCAAACAAAACCCGCGCGTGTGCGTTCACTCTATACGTTCAAAAGCAAAAGCTGATCGTCTTATTCTCACCCCCTTCTCTCTTATAATCCACCCCTTCTGATTATTTTATTTTTCGGGTTTATAAAAAAAAATTCAAAAAAAAATGTTTCTATTCATCACCGGCGTTTGTACTTCGGCGAAGCAGCCGCCTCGACGAGCTTTCCGAGCCGCATCGCGAGCTCCGGCGAGAGCTTCACCGCCGAGCGCCTCTCCTTCTCCGGCCTCGGAGGACGCCGGAGACCGTACCCCAACGCGTCAGAGATCTCGTCGGGGCTCCACCCGGCCCGCCTAAGCGAGTCCGACAGCCGGTCCGCCTTCAGCAATAACGCGTCGGAGACCGACCGGCTGTCCAGCAACAAATCGCCACCGTCGAATAGACCGGACGACGACGACAACGACGAGGAGGCCGACGATGACGACACGTGGACCATCTCCGACACGTCGGATTCCCCCCACCCGCCCTGCCTGAGCACCGACCCGATCCGATCGAGGTACCCCCCGACCCACTGCGGGGTCTCCGGCCGGGGGAGCTCGAAGAACCTCTCCGGCGACGGCGATCCCCGCTTCCGCCGCCGATCCGCGGCCGCGGCGTCGCTCCAGAACTCGATCCATCTCGGCGTCCGTTGTACCCCGCCGGCGGAAGATGAATCCAGACTCCTCCTCCACGACGACGCCGCAACCTTCGCCGTCCCCGGCGTCCTCTCGGAGCGCTGTCGGCGGAGGATCGGGAGATCGGCGGCGCCGAAGACGGACTCGCGGTCGAAGAAGTCGGAGAGATCGAGGCCGCAACAAACGATCCTGTCGTCATCGACGAAGAAAATAGGGTTTCCGGCGAGGCAGGGATTGCAAGGGATGTAACAGCGATCGAAAAGGGGGATCAGGAGAGGCGCCTTCTTCAGAGCGGTCCGGGCGAGGCGGAGCGCACGATCGGGATCGGACGGTCGAGGCCCCCAGGACTTCGGCCAGAAGGAGTGGCGGGCGATCTGGACGGAGACGGCGGCGATCGGAAGGTCTAAGGAGGCGCGGAGGAGGTGGCCGGAGGGGGAGCGCCAGTCGGGGAAGCCGGGGCCGGAGGGGAGGCCGAGAGAGAGGACGGCGCGGAGGTCCGGCGGGAAGGCGAAGGCGAACTCGGCTTCGGCGCGGGCGAACTCGGTGGGGGAGAGGCCGGGATGGACGGCAATGGAGGAGGAGCGGAGGTGGGAGATGACGGCCTCGGCGAGAGGGGCGAAGGAGGCGAGGCCGGAGGTGGTGGTGGTGGTGGTGGTGAGGGAGGAGGCGGCGCGGGCGGAGAGACGGCGGAGGCCGGCTGCGTGTGCGGCCGGGATCAGGCTTGACATCCGACGGTCGACGTCGACCATTGTTGAATTGACGGTTGTGATTTGTCTGTCGTTGCTATAGAGAGAGAGAGAGTGTGTTGTGCTGAAAGGGTTTGAAGTTTGAACGGATGAGTGAGAGAAGAATTTGGGGGTGTATTTATAAGGGCGGTGGGGTCGAGAGTGGGGACCACCAGAGATCTTGCTTTTATTTATTTATTATTATATATATAAAATAAAAAAGAGGAGAAGCTATGGTCCCGAAATGAAGGGAAGGGAAGGGAAGGGAAGGGAAGGGAAATGGAGATGTGAAGGGGAAAAGGATATACAAGTCACCGCCAAACGGCACCGCGTGAGGGGAAAGGCGGTTGTTCACACTTCACACGGCCTTACCTACAGCGGCTTCAAATTTATGATGCCCCGTACTTTTTCAAGGAAGATATTGTCACATTCAATGTTATATTATATACACTTGGCCGATTATAAACTATAGGTTACGTATGATGGGTCTGTTTTTCACTTTTTATCTCCTGGTGGAAGATTCTAAACCCCTTCACAAAAGAGGGGGTGCCTTAATCATCGTGCCAAACAATGCAGTGTTATATACACTTTGGATACATATAAACTAACCCAACCCCCCCCCCCCCCCCCCATGTGTGAGAAATAAGCTCAGAATAAGGAATAATACAGTATAATAGTAAACAAAATTGTTTGTTTTGACATAATAAACCATGATAGTTTTATCTGAATAAGCTAAGATAAAATCTGATAACTATTGTAAGAAAATGTTAAAATTGTTTATCGGGTCTTATCTATGTCAATGGATAAAAATACCCTTCTCTGTCATTTTAAAAAATTTATCTCACCTAACAGTCTCACATAGATTTCAAAAATTGTCGTCTCTATCAAATCAATCATACATTTCTCACACTATTCATGGGGTATAGTTGTCATTTAAAAACTCATAAATTCTTATTCATGTTTTATCAACTATTTATCATCACTTTATTTAAGATATACCAAACAAAAAAAAATCATTTTTACATTTTTCAACGAGAATAACAGAAAATGCAATCAAACAAAAAATTGTTTATTCAATCTGAATTGTTATCTATCCTAGTATAGCTATCAGGAGCGAATAATCCAATGTCACACTCATACAGGGGTAAAAAATTATATATTTAATGTAGCATAATATATATCTCGTTTTTATATTATATTTAATATAT
This sequence comes from Acorus calamus, assembly GCA_030737845.1. NCBI lineage: Eukaryota > Viridiplantae > Streptophyta > Magnoliopsida > Acorales > Acoraceae > Acorus > Acorus calamus. The sequence continues at coordinate 25,187,718 of CM060876.1, read as the reverse complement.
AACATGAAAATAGTTTGTTTTCGGATGTGATTTGGACTGTCTGATTTTATTTCTCTGATCAAATCTAGGGATTGATGTGAAAAAAAAGGAAAAAAAATCCAAATAACCCCCTGCAAACTACTTGAAATCCACATAACCTCTTAACTTTTCATAAAGTCCATATAACCCCCTGAAAATATCAATGTAAATTTAAATATCTCACTAAGTTAAACTTTCATCAATAGATGAGGAATGTTATTCTAATATTCCATGAATATTCTATTTTGGTTAACTCTAACTAAAACACATCATACCAAAATATCAATACAAATTGTTTAAAATATGAAAAATCCTTTGTAAATGACGATTTTACCTCACAATTGTCATTTACAGAGGATTTTCTGCATTGTGAATACATTATTTTTTTCAGGATGCTATTTGGACTTTCATAAGTGTTTTCAGGAGTTATATGTAGTTAAGAAAAAAGGGCAAGTCTATCCCCACCAAGTCTTTTTCTTACCCCACCAATAAAAAAAGGTGTTTTTTCTATTCCCACCAATCTAGCCGGGTCAACCAAATTTGGTCTTCATTTTAAATTTTCGGTGACCGAACTTGATCGTCATTTTATAATTTGGGCGACCTAACTTGATCCTCATTTCAAGTTTCAAGCGACCGAACTTGGTCAAACAGAATTTGTAATAAAGTTTTTAATTTTTTTCGTGAAAACTTAATCCCATGACGTGTATCTTATCCTTCTTGGATCGTTCATATCACTCCAAATCTGAGTTTTAATTTAGGGAGAATCAATTATTATTTTTAAATGTAGAACATAAGAACAAATTTTTTACATAAGTGACAGACAAATTTTTAAAAGCTAAATATAAAATGTGTTTGGATCAACTGATAAGTTTTTTTATTTTTAAACAAGGAAGGAATCCGCTTAACTACGATTCAAATGAAGTTTTAAAATGATATATATTTTGTCTAATAAGATATTTTTCTATAAAAAATTGAATTAATTGAAAGTATACCTACTTACATTTTTTTTTAGTCCATTAGCTGTTGATTGGATAAAATAATAAATGTAGAATATGATGGATAAACTCAAAATTTTATTTGTTTATAAAAAACAGGTAAATATAATTCTAGACCCTATTCGACTAATTTCAATGGCCCAAAACCTGAAATAACGACCAATTTCGTTTGTCCAAAATCTGAAATGACGACTAAGTTCGATTGTCCAAAACCTGAAATGATGACCAAATTCGATCGACCTGGATTGGTGGGAACAGCCAAACACCGATTTTTTTATGGTGGGTTAAGTGAAATGTTTGGTGGGATAGCCGCGCCCAAGAAAAAATTAGGGGGTTATATTGATTTTTCGCAAAAAATAATAAATAAAAAAATGTAACATAATATATATCTCATTAGATAATGATAAGTGGAACTTAATATAATGATTTTGTGTAATAATGCAAAAAAATCAGTTTGATTTTTACAAAAATTGCTGAGGTTGGAAGGTGTAGGAAATGAGTTAAGATGAATTTAGGTAAAACTGCTTTTCTACAAATCATATTCGATTTAAACTCATTTCTAAATGTTACCAACGAACTCAACTTTTGTCAAAATAAATTTTAAATATAAAAATTAGTTTTTAAGAATCCAACCAAAATGTAATTTCTGAAATCTGTTTCCAATAATTGTTGCAAGAGGAACAAAAGTCATTCAAACTCTTTTTTAAATGAACCTAAATATTACAAAACGTTTGAAAATGAGTTTAAAAAATGACTTTTGAAAGCAACTTTCAAGGAAAATTTTAAATGCACCTACAGATGTGATTTAAGGGGCGTTTGAAAATAAATTTAATAAATGAATTTTCACTTGATGCAACTTCTAAAAACAACTTTCAATAAAGCATATTTTTGTTAGATTCTTCAAAAATTATTTTTAATAATTAAAAGCTTTTCGCTCATCAAATATTAAGACTGTTAGGGGCGTTTGAAAATAAGGTTGGATTAGATATGATTGCTACAAAATAAAAAAATCTTCATGAAGAGAACAAAATTTGACTGACCGGGTTCAAGTTATCAGATCCATTTGCTCCGCTACTCATCCGACTGGTTGATGTTGATCGTTGGTGTGATGACCTCGGACGTTGATGGGCAGGGTGGGGGTGACCCGTAGATGTCCTCTAACACCCAAGTCAGTAGATATTAGATGTGTAAAATAAAATTTCACATATCTCAAGTGAGAGAACTGGTCCCCTACTTATAGTACTAGTCATTCGCCTATATATCAACAACTGGATTTATCAATAATCTTGTCGAATGAAAAGAAATCCAGTGATTTAAGGGATTGTGGAAGATTCGAGGATCTATGATGATCTCTCCAAATCTAATTTATGTGAATCTGGTCCCAAGTTGATTTATGTGGGTTAGAGGGACGTATATGTGGATTGTGGATCAGTTCAGAGGGACGTATATGCGGATTGTGGATCAATCATACAATGGAAAAGTCAGACACGTAACGTGCGCTATCATTGAGTCCAGAAAATGGTTCCTCCACTCCAAAACTATCAAACTCATTTTCAAGTGTTGTCTTAATGGTACATATTTATTTTGAATGTGATTGATGGATGAATTTTAAGAACAATCTTTTAATTATTTTTTTGTGTGTGTTTTCAAATTTTTGTTAATAGTACTCAAATAAGAACATAGACTTTCCTCAGGGAGAGTAAGAGAAGGAGATGAGTGGAGTGGAGTCGCTATCAAAGCCGCCCTGTAAAGCTCTCTGAGGTTCCTTTAATTTGTTGCTTGGTAGCTGCATTTCACATAGGATATAATGGTTTATGTGTGTCATGGGTTGTACACATGATCATCAAGTGCCATATATAAAAGTAAATAAAATTGGCTTTTGTGGAGTTTGTATGATTGAATTGTCAACTTGATTTACACTTTACTTTGAATTGTCAAAATTGCCCTTTATTATTAGTAAGTAAAGCCAAATGCAAACAACAAACAAAGAACTGTTGAAATGGAAGATGGGGAAAATGGGCACATGTTGATGATGTTCACATAACTATATTAATGAGATGAGTCTAGTAATCCGAAAGGGGGATGGGGAAAATGGGCACACGTTGATGATGTTCACATAACTATATTAATTAAATGGAGTCTAGTAAGTTATCCTACTTATATGTTTGAGTGGCATCAGTTAGAACATGGAGTTGCACTTTAATGATTTTGTAGACCAGCAATATTGGTCGACTTCGTACCAGTTGTGTGGAGTTGAATTCTGCACTGTTTGATCAATTTTTCTTTCAATCCAAGTGGTGAATGCAACTAGCATTTAATGAAAACTATTTGATGATTAAGTCAAAGCAAATTATAAGAGTTTATTAAAATTTAGATCTAAATTAAAATTGATTGCGCTTAACATGGATAAAATCTTGAAAATTATGTCCACGCCGTGGCATCCTAATGGGAGTAAATTTTGATATACCTACAAGTTGTTTTCTAAAGTTATATGCAACTTTCTTTCATTTACTAATTACAAATGTGAATGAATAAATATCAAATTTTAGTCAAGAAAACCAAAGGGTGTAATAGTTTGAATTGGAAACTCATGAGTCGGAAATTCAGTTGTTGAAAAACCAAAGATACGAATTCAAATGTGAAAGTTAAAGTTGAAGAAATTGTGCTTTGGAAGTTGGAAGAGATAAAATTTTCTATTTTTACTTTGTAATGAAACATCCCATTATAAATAAGGTCTTGATTTTATAAATTTTCATAAAACAAAACTCTCCCAAATTTGAAAATAATTAACTCAAACCTTTGATGCAACAAGAGAGTTTATATTTATTTATTTATGTATATATCTTGGTAAGGTGACTATAAAAGAGAGAACATTCTACAATTCATGAGAAGAGTGTGAAAAGGATGTTTTATTCACGGCACGGGTGGTGGACGGTTGTGTTTGTATTGGCTGTCAATTATCTTTTGTGAGGGGGTGGATTTGAATTTTTGCAAACTTTGTATCTATTCATTAATTGACTGTCATGTCTTCTTCTTCCACTTTTTATGTGGAAATATTGTTCAACCAGACACGAGACGCCACGTCTCTTTCTTTCAAACATGTACGCTATTACAAACAGTTAACAGTGTTTTTTTTTTTTTTTTACACAGTTTTAATCATCTAATAATCATTTAACAAAGTACATATCCGGTTAATTTTTTTATATATGAAAATAACTCTATTCAATTTGAAATGAAACAATATACATTTTTTTATCAAAACATATAGAATGGGATGATGTTTATTTTTTAAAGAAAAATAAAAATATATAAGAGACTACATTTGAGGCTGCGTTTAATTGGGTTTGTATTTAACATTATCATATATTTGCTAATAAAGTATATCTTTGACATAGTCTAAGTAGCGTAATATCTAAATAATGAGATGAAGATGATGCTTTCACATAAATAACATTCCTACAACGTAAGGTTCATGAGTGCACAAGAAAGAAGATGATAATTAAATTCTAAATAATATAATTTTATTAGTGAAAAAATTATTATAAAGTTGGAGAAACTCTTCTTTAAAATAGATTACAAATAGAATCTAAAAAATATAAATCACAACTCTATTTAAACAATAACCAACCATATCACATTCTAATTATATGTAATTATAGTCATAGATAATAATCAATATTAACTATCCATAGAGGATAAGATAAACCTGACAAGTAAAATAAAAATTAACCATTATCCATAAGTATCCATTTGATGGTTTTCTGTGCCAATCAAACGGTCCATGAATGAATATAATACATATATTTTTATGATTTTCTTAATGAAGTGTATGCTAACATAATGAAGTATATATTGCGTTAAATGATATCATATAGCTGATTTATTGATACGATGATGAATGCAATTGTACCTGTAAAAAAAGATTGAGTGTATCAGACATTTCTTTTCTTTTAACTTTGGCTTTTCATAAGAACCATGGCAGTCATCTTTGGAGAGCATGACGTGCCCGTGACCATTGTTGGTTGGCTCTTCAACACTTTAGCTTTCATTGAAATCACGATCTAAATTTAGTAATTTATTCGATGCTCCTAGATCATGAATTTTGTAAAACCATGCTGCAGTCACACATATTCTTCTCACCCAAATCACAAATGTGTGAAACATGTAAGGTTAGTTACTTAGGATAAATGCTACACTTAAATCATTCATGCAGACACTTTTGTAATTTCAACACATTTTTAATTTTTTTAAAGTGTGTGTGTACATGTGTGTACATATATTTTTTAAAATAAAGCGCATAATCGAATAAATTCAATGCAAACCTTTTTTACATTTTTTTTTATGGAGTATACACTATACAATCACACAATAAAGAGATCTCATTTATAGAGTTAGTACTGCAAAAACGCCCGCATCTGATTCAAGGTAGAAGTAAAATGCCTCCATATTATAGCTTTATATGTTAAAGCTCCCTCATAACTCATAGATCTCAATCTGCATTTGAGATATTTGGGTCCCAGTAATGGTGCTTGATGCAAGAACCATAACATATTTGGGTCCCAGTAATGGTGCTTGATGCAAGAACCAATTGTTGAGAATTACTTCTTAACATATAGTGTAATTTTGATCACCATTAATCATCACTAACAAAAACCTCTAGATTTTAGAAAATAAATTGTCATTTTATTTTTGTTCTTAGTATATTTTGTACCAAACTATCATATGATAGAATAAGTGGACAATGGAGGGGCAAAACTTGTTTAACTACATCTAGATCGAATTGGGTTCCGAGATCTGTTCTCCCCGTTGTTACTCTGATAGGACAGACATTTTTACTCTGATGAATAGATTTTGAGATCCAACCAAGTTAGTGTTTGTTCGATCTAGGGTTTTTTGCAAAGCAAGTTCCATCTGCCTTCTCCTTTAGCTTCCCGTCCTCTTTATATCGTCCAATCGCCCAGATCCTCTTCTGGATATATCGTCCGCACTTATGGTGGGAGGATACGGTAAGATCCAAGAGGATAAGGTGGGATTTGACCCACCCTGTTCGATCACGGTCAAAACCTGAGCTGGATTGCATGCGACAAATGTCATGACCTTATTGACGCCTGACAGACACATGTTGACCAACAGTTGGTCATGTCAAACTGAGGTGTTGATTCTTTGGATGACACGTGACCATTGGTGATTGGATCCAAGAAAAAAACATGGCCTCTACCGACATCGTTCTAATGATGAATTTTACTTTTAACCCAATTTGTTAAAAATATAAAAACTTAATTGAATCCTTATAATTTATCAGACTTGTTTAAGGGTCCGTTTGGAAACACATATTATAGATTTTAGAATAAAGCTGCTTTTAAGATGATTTTAGACCTTTGACTTTTTTGGGATGCTTTTTTTAAATTCAGGAATCAATATTTGGAAGGAATTTAATGTTTGGTAGAAAAAATTGTTTTTCAATTCAAAAAATCGATTCCGACAAAAAAGCGTTCTTTTTGAGATTTTAAAAACACGGATTTCGAGAGAGAAATTAAAAGGAATCCAGCTTTTGATTCTGCCGGAATCCGACCCGTTTGGTTGCGCGTTTGGGCGAAATCCGCTTTTTAAAAAGCGGAATCGCCCCCAAACGCGTTACCAAACGGACCCTAAATCAAGTTAGGAATGTAAATACATGAATTGACAATTACAAACTGATCTACTCACTGTCCACAGGAAAACTGAGGATGAAAATCTCTAACGGAGCACGTGCTATCGAATCTAGCTCTCTCGGGAGGGGAGATTTGTGGATGACTTGACTTTGGAACAAGAGCTCAAAACAAAGTTGTTCCCATCTCATCCAGTATTCTTTATAAGATTGCAATACCTAAATCTAATAATTGTTATTCCAAAGTCAAATGCATCCCATTTTTCCAAGATTGTCACATAAACAAATGGAAATCTTTGTCTTATACTGACATGTGATTCAAATTTCAAATTCAGGGGACCATCTTGTTCACTTTTTGTGACTTTGTAGGCAAGAATTCCTAATCTTATTCTGTTTTTGACCATCATAAGCACCAAAATAATAGTTGGTTCGGTCTAGTAACTCTAGTTCATGATAATAAACCGTAATAAATAGTTATTCCACTTGAAACCGGATAAATGATGAGCTTAGCTTATCAACATATTATCTCCCTTTTCATGAAAACAGTTTATTCTATTGATAATGATTTAATTTAATATTTTAATTCACATAAAATAAATTATGACAGGCAAATATTGAAAGAGTAACTTATTAGTGGTAAAGCAGTTCACTCTATGATATTCTTAAGAGAGATTGTATTAATAGAACTTGACAAATATAGGAATCCAAATTAAGATTTGAGTGCATCCCCCAGCAAAGTAAACTATATAATTATACATACAAAATTACAGCAAAAGAGCAATACATCCCCGCACGATATTTATTCTACACTAGTTAGTAACAAATGAATGTACTATATTTTATAATATTATTTTAAGAAAACAAAGTTTGTGGGTCACAACTAAAGAAGAAGTTTCGTTGATGGAAAATGATTTTGTGCTGAAAGGGTTCAATGAACCTCAAAAATATGATTTCCAATGCTACATTTTCAAGTAAAGGGTGGTGGTATGTCTTTTTTTGGGTGCTTTTAATTTTGAAATTATATATTTCATATAATATAATGAAACATATATATTCATAAAAAGATATATATATTCACTTATTACTTAATTTAACTGTGTGTGTGTGTGTGTATCATTGGACATATGTGAGATACAACATGTAATTGTAAATAATATTGTGTGTAAGAGCATCTCCCAAATCAAGTTTTACTCAAACTTTTACTCAAACTTAAATTTAAGTAAAAATCACCCAAAACCCTCTCCAATCATTTACTCATACCCATGCCAAATCAAGTTTTACTCAAATATTTACTCAAATCAAAGGAGACTTAAATCTTTACTCAAATTTTTAACATCTTTTTTTTCATTCATCTCCACATTTTCTTCCAATGTAACATTTTTCATTTTAACTCCACCTTTAATTTAATTATATTAGATGTTTTCCCACCCCCAAAATTTTCACACCTCTTGAAAAAAAAAAGTAGTATTCTTTCTTAAGTCTTTATCTTTGTTTTTTAACTTCTTATTTTTACTCGAGTAAAAAAATATTACTTTTACCTTTTTAAAAAAAATTGAATGATAATAATTTTTAAATTTAAATATTTTGAAGGAAAAAAAATTGAGTAGTAAAATTGTTTAGGGAAAAAACTTTGAAAATGATTATAGAAAATAAGTAGAAGATGTGAAATTTTTAAAAGATTTAAGTAAAACACAAAGTGATGGTTGGAGACACATCATATCAAGTCAAACTTTTACTCAAATTTTAAGTGAAATTTGAGTATAAGTTTGAGTAAGGGTTGGAGACAGCCTAACAATGTCCTGAATAAAACTCTGATGGGATTAGAGATCAAATATTATGTAAAATTTGATGTTCTCTAATAAGGCCGATGGAAAGCCAACGATCATTGCCAAAATAAAATAAAATAATCTGGTCAAGCATCTTCATTTAAATAGATAATCAAATACTGCAGTGGTCCTGAGAGAGAACCACATTAGCTCTGCCTTGGTTTAGAAAAAAAAAATGGTATGCTGAAAGATACAGTAGAAAATGACACAAGAAATCCATAAAATGACACACTAACAACAAACAAAGATCCAAGCATTTGAATTCATGTATTGCCAATTCCTTCTTGAAAATCCTAGAACACAATGGCCGACTTAGTAACCATTTTCATTCTCCTTTTATTTCTTCTACAGAATTACCATAACTATATTAATGATGAATGAGAAATTCTCATTTTAGACCAGATTACCAAACTAGCCCTAAATACGTCAGTTAACTAAATTTGTGGGCAACCTACAACTTTAATTGTTGATATGAATATTAATGATGGGACGTGAGGCAAAAAAAAAAGTGTGGAGTGTATAAGATTCCTCATATCAATCTTGATATATTCTCTCCGTGTCATTTGAAACATGACTCGACAGAAAAAATTTCCAGGTACATTCACATCAAATGCCCACTTTTGATTTAGGAGCCACTCATTCACCTCACAAGCTTCTAATAGAGCAATAGCTTTCATTGACTAATGACATTTTTTTATCATACTTGTGGATGAAGCAGCATGACATAAATCGCACAACTAGAGATCAGTTGCCAGTGTTAGTGGAAAAGAATCATATTCACCAACAAAAGAGAGATTAAAAGTGGAAATGAAGAATGAGGCCCCCAGGTACACTCACCTACATCTCATTTCATGCACTCATGAATGGACCAACCTTTAGATATCTATCCACTACATTGGATAACTATTCTGATTGGCATGGATTAAAAAACCCATATAGTAGTTGCCCCACCATAGATAACTATTCTGTGCAGGGTTGGTGGAAGTTTTAATATATGTAGGACTGCAAATGGGATTGTATGTAACATTGCCTTGAACCTACATAACCCACAGAAAAGACTGTTTAAGAACAGTCATTGGTTAACCATATCTCAGAGTTTGGATCCTCCATGCTTACATAATCCCAAATAATGTAAAGTTACTCATCATAGAATTAAGAAAATAAGAAAATTATAAGAAAACAACAATAGAGGTAGGTAGTCTCCATCTCAATAAGACTGCTAGAATACCAAATATAAAAAGATATACTTCTTCTACTTTTAGTTTTTTTTTTGTTAAAAACAATATAACAACAACAACAACAAGAATAATAATAATAAGAGATGCTTCTATAAAAGCTTATTAAAGCATCCTAGAGTGTAGAGTAGACACCATCATATCAACTAATAAATATGAAAAGAAAGAGGTTAGATGGAGAAGCTCAGTTGAAGTGTTCTTCCTCACAGACAGATGAGGGTGGATGGGGGGGATAAGAAAAATCTTTTTGGCAAGATAAATAGATCTCATGCTTTGTGGCTTAAAAAAACAAGAGATATATAGTGTGCCCGTGCGGATGGATCTCTTTTTACTTTTTATGATTGACTGGAAAAGAGAGCATAAAAGCAATGGCTCAATGGCTGGTTGGGGAAGGAAGCCTCTTTTTTTCCCTAATGAACTCGATTGATGGAATAAATTTATATAAAAAAGTACTTTATATGGAAACACTACTTGATGATGTCATCTTTAATGGAGAGAGGGACAAAATTTATGTACCATTTTATTTGATGATGTATTAAGCTCCCCATCTTGTGACGATTTAAGCATGTATGGCACAATTAGTGTTCTTGATTAGTTTTCATAATATTAGAATTAAAAAGCATGATGGAACACCTTTCTTTGCCCCCCCTTAACATGAAATTTTAAAAAATGAGATGTGATGATTAAAGTAAGCCAACCATGAAAATTAAACTCATAATAACTTTTGTTCTTCCAAATATTATGATGAAATGTACTAGAAGGATGCAAACATAAAGCAAATACAATTCATCCCTATTAATTATAAATCTTCAGAAAGCCCAAGCCATCACTAGCTATTAAGCTATAGTGTAAGGGGAAAAAATCCTACCCATTTCTGCTTGTAGCATAGAAAAGACATAGGTAACATTCAATGATAATGACACTAAGTCAACAAGGCTAAATTATAAATTCATAACATAACAAAACCAGGATTAGACTTATCAGACTTTTCTTTTTTGGCTAGTTGTATACTTTGAAAGAGTATCCACAATATGAAGAAAAATAGGAGACAGGAATTAGTGAGGCACTGTACCTGCAATCAGCCACATTTGTCATATCCCACACATTATTTCCTTCACGACTTTCACTTGCCCAAAGAATATAGCATCAAATAAAGCAACACACATAAGGACCCAAGTCACAGAGAATAAGGATTTCGAACATTACAGCATAAGGACTGAACCTACTTTTCACTGGTACAGAAAGGGATTAAACCTAAAATTTCATCACAATGTCAAGAAAGGGCCAAATATAATGCCAAACTAATATGCATCAGGACACAGATAGCAAAGAGTGCAACTCTTGACAAAACTACTTGTATAAGAACATTTCAGTGAGGCATCAACAGGCAATTTCATGTGGAAACAATCATGATTCAGTCAACAAAAGAAAAAGAAAGCACTCTGACAAAGATGGGATGATATCATATGACGAATTATGATACAATGATAGCAGAAACAAGCATGTAAACACTGTTCCATCTACCGACAAGATTCTGATAGCCGCCAGCCGCCACACAATCATGATCTAGAAGTGACAGTTTCCACAACCCACCGTATCACATCCAGATGAAAGGTCAGTATCTGGATTGACTTTCTCGGGGTTCAGTTTCAAAGTCTCAATCACAATTGTAAATATTTTTCATGTAGGTTTTAAGGACTGACCTGCCTGTACATGGATTCGTTTGCTCGTTTGCAATGTGTTGATGGTTAAATTTGTAATCACCAATGCAACTTCACTCACAGAACATGCCAATACCTTGCTGATGGCATTATCTCTATCAACACCTCTCCATCCCAAGAACAGTGAGATTGATTCCCTGTAAATATCACTCTGTGTGATCTGAAAAACCAGAAATAAATTTGATTTTACTGAAATTAAGAGGCTCCAGTCATAGCCCAGACACAGAAGGACCCAAAAACAATCAATTATTCACTTCGTTTCATTCAAATCATTCAAACGAATGCCACACCACCACCCAAACAAATTGAGATGAGTAGAGATCGATTTATACATAGCGACTCGGGCAATTATAAATTATCTCATGGATTTTCTTCTCATTGGCGGTTATTTCTCCGTCTTCGAAAATGTCTGAGGATGAAAGTATCTGCATACAAAGGGTAGTTCGTTCTGATGAGACCTTTTATGCATTTCCAGTATGAGAAATCAATCGACTCCCCGTCCGTCCTTTTTATGAACAAACAGCGTGAGTTCTCGAAATCTGGATGATACCCAATCTGTAAGAAACCAAAAAATGTTAGTAATGTCACACCAAATTAAAAGTCTGCTAAACTTAAAAGTACTGCTGCATGAGATATTTCTATGTAATATAGCCACCCTGATCTCGGTATGAAAAAAATTGGTCATCATCATATATGCTGAGCATATTTGTGAATAAAATGCTAAAATCAGATGCATGAGTGCACGCACACAAGAAAAACGGACGCTGCTACACAATGATTGCTAAAAGGTAGCTGCAAAAGAATGATTATTCATTTGAAAAAAGCTCTCATAAAGGGTAAAAAAAAAAAACAGATGAACTGAAATGTGTAGATCTGCATGAAGAAAAATAGAGCTGCTTTTTTTTCCCCAAAAAAATTAAATCTATATGAAAATTCATGCTAGCAAGAGTTACAGACTGGCTGTGCATAACTGATGACCAATCCTCCATCTAGGCATCCATTCCCGGATGATAAAGCCAATTCACTTGGAAAAATCATGTTAACATTACCAGCAAAACCAAATTTTCTTAACTAAGATATGGTACCACACTGGCGTAGACATGCTAACTAAAGTAGTGTATTTTATTGTCATTTGTCTCCTCAAAATATTACATAGTTGTCAATTGGGGAATCAATAACTCTTTCATAAAAAGGAAAAAAGTGTGCCACTCATTTTCTTGAAATAGCTAACAAGAAGACAATGGATCATGCACCTGGTTCACCCTCGTTTATCCTCACTAATAGATTATAATAAGATGTGACATAGGATTTCCCATTTAACATAAAAACAGGATTTTCAATTTTAAGAAAAGTAGGGAGTTATTTTTAAATTTTAAGAAAAAATCTACCAAATTCCCATATCAATTGAAGTGGTCTCAAAAGTTCTTTGAAAACTGGGCTCACCAATTGACATATTTGCTATCCTAGATGCTCTATAATGCAATGTGATCCTCCATGTTGTGTATTCAAGAACAGCCAAGAATCACATGACATAAATTCTCAGTTCTAAAAATGTGATGCATGCATTTCAAGTATTTACTATCCTACCTGAGCATAGATCTTCTCTCACACTTTCCATAGAGTATTGACCAAAGACGTCCATAAGAGTATTGACCAAAGACGTCCATAGAGTATTGACCAAAGACCTTGTAGTGCTGGAGATCTTCTGATGATCAGTGATATTCAGAATTCTAGAGGACTCAACAAGAGGGGAAAAACTAGAGATTTATCTTTGTTTGCCAGAGTGGGCAAATTATCCCTAATCCACCATCCTCATTCTTCTTCTTCCTTTGGAAAATGCACACAAGGCTCCACTTTTAGAGAGGTTAGGCTTCCTTAACTCCTACACATGGTAAATATCATATTCCTACTGAGTAGGACTCTTTAACTTTCTCCTAACAGATATTTATAATTTTAGTGCCTATAGAATACATCCTTGTATTGGACTCTAATTTGGACTGACATATAACACAAAATAGATGTCTCAACCTAGACCCATAAGGCAGCTTTTGATGGAAACAACTCTCAAACCTACCATGGCAAGGGATCAATGCAATAAAGAAATTTTATGTTCCATGTAAAAGGGAAAAAGTAATGTCATTTCATTGATTTCAATGACTCATTAACATTTTATAACTGCTCATAAAATATCCTTGATGATTTTGACACACTGTGATAATGATCTGAGGATAGACCATCCAAGACTGAAAGTCAAGTTGTCAATTGTATGAAGATACTGCATGGAAACGATTTGTAGCTGGTAAATCCATGCCCGTGGGTTACCAGGGTTTAGCATTTATCATATCAGAAGGATTTACGAAGTGTTCATATATCCTGAAGAGCTGGTGAAAGGTGTGGTCAGAGCTTACACAAAAACATGGGACTTCTAAATTTTTTTTTATTATAGTTAACCTGTGGTTATAATAATGCAATCCCCTTGTATCATAAACTAGATTGCTGTTTATTCTTAAGAAAGCAAATTCCTTAGAACTCTGTTCCATATATTTTCTGAAGAAATCTTTTCCATGCTCATGCAACCAGCTGCTTAAAGCAAAGTTCCAGAGATCTCTGCAACCACAATTACTGAAACACAAATCAGTAAGGATCATTTTTTGCAAAATATTCTCAATTTTTTTATATAAAAGACTATCACTTCTGAATCACTTAGGTACTGAACTGAATTACCCCCAAAAGGACATTAATGCTTGTCAATATGGAATTTTCTGCAATACAAGCATCATATCTCTAAATATTCCATGGTGAAAAAGTGTTAAAAAAAAAGAGGACAGATGTTTCCTTGGCAATAGTTTTGCACTTGTATAGTTTGCATACATTATTACTGCTCTGAGAAATAGCTGTTTGGGATCATGTCATATAGATGCATGCTTTATTGAAGTTAAAAGCAATAACATAGTAAATGAGACTCCTAATTAAAAGAACAGTTCAGATGCAAACATACTGTGAGGTATTCAATTCCGCATCCTATCTTTTTCTGGGATTCTGGATGATACGGAAGTAACCTTTCCAAAATCATTTTCTCGTGCTCAGGACTCAATCTATCCCCACTTTCATATCTGCATCAAAAGCTTACATTAATTGTTACACCCATTGATCAATATCAGCAAGGAATTTCATGGTATTACCAGTCATACGTTTAGAATTAGCCATGAAAACAATAGATATATATGTATAGAACATTGCTAATACCTCATTTTCCATCACCTAATAAGAAAAGGTATCTTCACATTTACTAGAGAAGCAAAAAAAAGCTATTAATTTCATTCCAAAAATATGACACCATCAACAGTGGTATCCTAGAAATAACGACAAGGACCGCATGCTCGTGTACTGGAAGTAAATGTTATCTAACTAAACACAATTACAAAATTTTTGGACTGTGATTGTAAACTACTGCGGTCCCTACTCCAAGCCTTCAGGAAACTCACCCAGGCTCTCAAGTTAACAATGGTTCACATCTTTCTTAATTAAGTAAATTTACTTGCTTTTTCCCCAACTACACCAATTTACTTTTCCAAACGTGTACATTATGAATTCCGGCAAGACAACTAGATGAAAAACAAGAAACAACAGTACTCATCATACAAAGAAAAAAAAACATATCCACACAATACTAGCATAGTTCTATGACCAATTATAACCTGCCATCAACCCGATATAAATAATCTCGTGTTCTTGGGAGACCCGTTGTAAAAACTAGTTTCAACGGAAAACCACTTCGGATCAGCTTTATCCATAAATGACATCTTCTGAGGTTATAAATCCACACAATTTTCACATAGTTCGAGCTCCATCTTTCTTATTAACAAATCATGACTAAAAGGAACAAAAGGTGCACACTATCATAATAGTCCCATTGTGACTTCTCGCATAAGAACATATAAAACAAGACCACTTACTCTACAAACCTTAGTGGGACAATAACAAGTGCATGTGTTATGCATTACAATTCTCAAATACCTTCAAAAAAGTGCTAAGACACTCAGAATTGACACAGACTCAGTCAGATGGCAAGATAAGAGAAATCAAACAATTCAAATCACATACTTGCCGGAGTGAAGGATCATTCTGACGAACCCGACGAGGGGGACGGTGTCCTCCAGAATCTGATTCTCCCAATCGACCCATTCTCCTCCGTCCTTCACAGCCTCATTATCACCACCACCACCGTCCACTTCTTTCAAAGCGGGGCCCGTCACAGTCCCATCCACGTCGGGGTCCCTGGCAGCGGCGGTCCAGCGGGAACTGAGCCTCACTCGGGGGGACTTGAGAGAGAGCGGAAGACGAGGAGGGATTGGGGTCCGGAGGGAGGGGAAGGAGAGGAGGGGGTTGCGGCGGAGGAGGAGGGGAGGGGAGGAGCACGACATGGACGATTTGGAGGTGAAATTTGGGGGGTTTTGTTTTGAAGTGATTTACATTCGTTTGTGAGAGGATTTTTTTTTGGAAAACAGAGAAGACGCGAAGGATAGAGCGCTTCGGGATTTTTATCATTCGATATTTATTTATGATATTTTTTAAATATACCCCTTGAAAAATCTTATATTGTCAAAATACCCCCCTTAAAAATCTATTACCAACAATATCCTGAAAATTTGGGCCGGTAAACGAATCAAGACGCTCGTGCTTAACTTGGTATGAGCTCGCTCGGACTCGTTCAATTAGACATATGAGCGAGCTTAAACAATTTTTAAAGCTCAGTTAAGCTTAGGACCTGGATTGAGCTTCATTTTGTGTTCAAATTTGATTCGTTTGTGTTATAAAATTTAGTTGAAGTTTGACTCAACTTCTTTATAAAATCAGAACATTAAATTAATACAAAGTTATGCTCGTTTAGGCTCATGAACATAGTTCATTTATGCTAAATTTTTGTTTTAAACCCCTAAAAACAATAAAATGAAGAAGAATACTAGACTCGTTTAGGCTCATGAGCTCGGTTCGACTCATTTATAAATGAGTCGAGCTTGAACATGTCAAAGCTTGTCTCATTCAGCTCATCTACCGCCCTTACTGAAAATGGCTTAAATGGTGCACTCATGCCCTTATCTTATAAATATTTTAAAGTTACAATAATACTTTTGAAAGGGTGTTTATGCGAAATTTAAATCATTTTGAAGAGTATTTCTGAAAATACTATTTTACTAGGGATAATTTGATCAAATAAGATTATTTTAGGGGCATATATGCAAAAACTCTTTAATTAATTAATTATTAGTAACGGTAAATGTGATTTGGTTGGCTGTGCAAAAGCGGATTTGGGGCTTGCTGTGCTGATTTGCTGAATGTGGAAGTTTGATCAAGCTGACGTGGATGAGTAGACTCCCCCTTGTCAAAAGAGATGCATTAAATTAAATTTTTATTTCGAACCCCGTCCGACCCTTTGAAAAGGGAGTCCTCGGCCCACTGGGCTACTACCAAAAAAAAAAAAAAAATTTAAATTTTTATTTTATTTCTATTCATAATATTTTATTAATGATCTTTTGTTTGGTAAAGAAAAATACAGATTTAGAATATGTTTTGATTGTTATTATTTTAGGTGGAGGATATTCTTGAATTATCATTTCCGAGGTGGAGGATGACAGTATCCTGTGTATCATTTGAATTTTCATTTCTTTGATTTATGTCTGACCCTTTTTTCTGGCCTATATATCATTTCACATATTAGCCTGTACCCTCCCTTGAAAGATGGTCGTAGGTTCAATGCTTGTCTTCATCTACGTGGAATGTGATAAAAGGAAAAAGATACACGCAATTCTATTGTAGCTTCAATTACAATTCATTTTTTTAAAATCATACATTCATTTTAGGTGTAGTATATACTACGTTATCATAAGATATGAGACTGCAAACGAGTTACAAAATGAACTATGTGTATGAGCGCTTGTTAAAAAAATGTGTTATGAGTCTTGGGCCCTTGTTCTACATCAGCTCCCTCTCCACCAATACATTTTCCCTCTACAAAAAAAAAGGAAAATGATACGTCTAACCCCTATTACATTCCAATTGTAGTCCATATTAGTTTTTGTGTTATAAAAATTATACACTCTTTCATTAAAATACATACAATTATATGAAATAAAATATATATTGAGATACATTGATATATTTTTTTCATATTAAAAAAATGGTAATTTTTTTTGCGTCACTATAATAGAACTTCATATGCTATGTATATATTACAATATCATAATGTATAGCACTGTAAAACAGAGTATATCAACAGAAAAAAAATCCAAGCACATCCTATTTCACTCGTTGTAATGGCGAAACGTCCACCGTTGCCATAACATCGGGATGGTTTCACACGGCAGATGGAGGAAACGAACGCGGTTTGAAAGGGCGGATATGAAGCAACAATTCATTTAGATAGGAGTACAGAAAATCATCTACTATAAAATGAAGGCAGATAAGTAATCTACTCCCAGCTCCTGCACCCAAACATCCTTAAACTACTGTCATTTGAGTGTTTTTAACAGGGAATTCCCTCCCTCTCTCTAGCGTCCAGGATGCCTTAGACACTTAAGCAACATTTGAGAAGCAACAATTCATTTAGATAGTACAGAAAATCATCTACTATAAAATGAAGGCAGATAAGTAATCTACTCCCAGCTCCTGCACCCAAACATCCTTAAACTACTGTCATTTGAGTGTTTTTAACAGGGAATTCCCTCCCTCTCTCTAGCGTCCAGGATGCCTTAGACACTTAAGCAACATTTGAGAAGCAACAATTCATTTAGATAGTACAGAAAATCATCTACTATAAAATGAAGGCAGATAAGTAATCTACTCCCAGCTCCTGCACCCAAACATCCTTAAACTACTGTCATTTGAGTGTTTTTAACAGGGAATTCCCTCCCTCTCTCTAGCGTCCAGGATGCCTTAGACACTTAAGCAACATTTGATTATACGATTAGACAGTTTTTACGTTTGCAGAAAGTTGGTTTCTTCAATCGTGCAACTAAACAGTTTTACTGTCGCAATTTCTTGTAAACAGATTTCAGATAAATAATGTCTAAAAATTAAATTAGAGAAAGCTTGGAGAAGGCATTTTTTTGCCAAATCATTTTTAAATCTAGCGTTTAGAAGACAAGCAAACGTTACAGGGTTGAATGTCCAATCTACTGTCCAGAAACATATTCTTATAATCTCTAAATGCAAAACTTCTAAACTCACCTAAATATGAGTAAATAAGCCCCAAAAATTGTTTGTTACAAGAAATTGATGAATATGTGTGAATAAACTGTTATTATTATTTTAGCCTCATTGTAATTGCGATATTCTACTCAATTTATTCTATTGGTATAAAAGCGGTCCACATATCAAATTACATGTCATTACTTATTATAAATAAGAATGTCACACATCAAATTATTTTAAAACATTTTATAAATCGTTATCCACTTCTTATTCATTTTTTTATGCACAACTCATCCATGACTAAACAAACAACAGAAAATTTTTTATTAACTTTTTCAACAAGAGTAACTAAAAATATAAACAAATAAAAATAATTTATTTTTATCCATAGTATAATAATCGTCAGTAACAGAATAACTTATCCCTAACGAAGGAAGTATTCAACATAATTAAAATTCACGGTTCATTTTTGCATGTTTCCTTGGTTATTTATATCATATGAATAAAGAAATAAATCTATCTATTATACTAACAAAAAATGTTTAAATTTTCAAGTTCGTTATTTCGTGTGTAACATTTTCATTTTTATTTTTAGTTATAGATGAACTTTTAATTTAATGTCAAGGGTCAGAATAGAAAAAAAACATATTTTTAATATTTTAAAAGATAATGTGAGATATTCATTCAATTTATTTTTTTAATATCAATGATATATTGAATGAATGATGATAATTTTGTCACATCATCATTTTTTTTTATTATTATACTTAGATTAAGGTAATAATGGAATATAGGTAATAAATAACTAATTTTGTGTCAAATATTAGTATCAACGTTGGATCTCACTTTTCATCATGCAATAGTCATTTTTGAAAAAAAAAAATTCACAATTATAAATATACATCAAAAAGTTTTTTCCAACGTGCTACTGATCACTCCTATCGAAGTTATACTTGAAAGTTATAAATTGTTTAAAAAATTCAAAAAATTTAGTTATATTTTTTTTGTGTATATATACCATTGAAACATTGCATTTTAGCAAAATATGCAGATGATTTGTTATTTTCAATAATATTATTTAAAAGGTTTTAAATTGTACATTAACGTCATTTTTTTATCTATTCAAACAGTATTATTGGTTCGAGAGTTTCAAATGAGATATTTTTACAATATAGGTTTAGTTGTGGGGTATATAAACAAAATTTATTTTCAGTTAACATATCTTATTTATATGTAATTTCATGATAAATTTTACAAACAATTTATTTAATCATTATTACAAAATTTATTAAATCATTTGTGTGATTTGTGTGGTATATTATATTACATATAAATAAATAAATAAAAATTGAAGATCTGAGTTGTGGGTAACTTTTTTTTAATATTTATTTTTATTTTCAAGACCAGTAAGTAATCTAACAAAAAAAAATTAAAATAAATAAAAGTTAGACCCTCCCCTTGACACTCACAGTTCACACTGTTCTTCCCTCCGCCAGAGATAAGGGGGAAAACCCCAAAACCCCAAAACGCGGGAATATTAGAATACACATAAAAAACCGAACCATTTCATAACCCGTTGAAGGAGATCACAATTCGCAGGGCCGAAGAAGACGATCGGTGCTGTTGAAGTCGCAATCATCGAATCCCTCTAAATGGACAGGCCCAAGGAGGCGAGAGAGGAGGAAGAAGAAGAAGACGATGAGGAGCTGGGATTCTCCAGGAACTATTTCCTTGCCAAGGAAAACAGCGGATCTGTCAAGAAATCCTCTAGCAAGCTCTCCGACATCAATGTCGTCGACGAGAAGGTACACCATCAAAGCCCCCCCCCCCCCCTCCCTCTCTCTCTCAATCCATCAATGCAATGTTGTTTGTTTTCAATCTCGCTTTGTATTGTTTGATGAAATGATTCAGATACAGCCATACAGGGCTAGAGGTTTGTATTCCTTCTTTTTTGAGATGGAATATTTTCATTATTTATTTAAAAATAGTGTTTCTTTTTGAAAAATTAGAGTCGTGAATTGAAGTCGAGAAGAAGGAAAAACACAAACACAATCACATGAGAGTGGTTTGGAAAAATATTGCATATGGAGAGGGAAGAAGGAATCGTTCACTAATTTTCTAGATTACTGACTCCGTAGGGACTGTAAAACTGACTGTCCCTCTTGAAACCCTAGGGTCGCCTCTTGATTGTATGAGAAACTCTAGCTAAATAACAGATTATGCATAGAAATATCCATGGTCACAATGCCCTCACACATAAACATGACAATTATAAAACTGTCATTACAGGTGTAAAAAAAACGGAGTGCCATATAACGACAAGGCAATAAGGATAAGTCAACAATATTTTGACCATGGGCAACTCCTCTGCTGTAGTTCTTCATTGATCTTCAGAAACCAGAATGCAAGGCATAAGCAGTTTTGTGTGAAATCTTTTATTGTTTTGATTCTTTGATTCCTTGTTGAATGCATGAGCAGTTGTTGTATGTTTCCCCTCTCTTTGATTATCACATACTGCAGCGTGCAACTCACTTTCTTTTACAGAAGTTTGGGTTGTCTTATTTTGTGTAGTTAATTATCCAGAGTTCTAATGCAGCCTATGTGGACCTATAAGTAGTAGTGTTATTGCATTGTAATTTAACTTGTAACCAACAATGGGTTTGCTCCTTTGGCTAGAGCCATGGGTTCATAGGTCTCAAGTTTGAATCCTCCTGGGCTTATTTGATGCATAGTGTTTGTGGGTGATTCTACGCATGTGTGTGTGTGTGTGTATTTTTTTTAAAAAAAAAATCTAAGTTGGTGTTCCTTGTCATTAAAAGAAATTTAATTAGTGGTCTCAGCCTTGTATGCTTGATTTTCTAGGTAACGTTGAGCTTTAGTGGGTGGTTATGTGTCTGGTGGACACCTCTTCAGATGTCATCAGTTCATGATTCTGTAAACTCAAGCCAACCCATTTGTGGATGCTTTGTGAAAGTGTGTGGTTCCTTGCCCCCTTCAGAATCCCTCTCTTGCAAAAAAAAAAAAAAAAAAAAAAAAAACACACACACACACACACATCGATTATGTGTTTGCATTTTTCTTTCTATTTGGTATCTTGGTATTTAATTACCTAGTATTAAAGCCAGCAATCTAAGGACTACATTTATACAGTCCAACAATCTATTGAAGTTTTGTAATGTACCAAAGCAGTGTATTTTAGTATAAATGTTATATGCTGACTGAGTTTTCATAATAACACTAAGCTTCATGTGTTTTCTTTCATATTAATGTTGTTATGATTGGCATGTGTTTGCATAAGATTAATTCTGTTGGTTTTCTGACAGGACCTGAGGGCAGCAACATCTGGGATTGTGACAAAGCATGAGAAAGAGATCACGTCTTTGTTAAATAGCTACAAAGATTTATATTCCAAGTGGCTTTTGGAGTTGAGGTGCGTACTTGTTAAAATTGTGATGCAAAAGTTCTAAAGAGATGTTTCATTGACAGTCGTTGCTTGAAAGTTTTAACCATTCACTAAATGCATTACATTATAAAACTTTCAAGTCATGGATTTTTTTTATTTTTAATGAAAATGTTGTCCAAGGGGACATTTGTAAAACCAAGTTAAGCCGCTGAAGCTTGTAATCCTTCTATTGAGAGTTTTTTTTAGCTTAGGGTAAAAACATTAGACCACCTAGATATGTCACTGCAAAAAATAGATCACAAGGCCCCATTCTTAAATGCCAGTTGATATGGGCCTTGAATTAAAACTGAAACCTTCTCCCTTGGTTAAATGCTAACAAAATGATTGTGCTTTTTTATTGCTTCACCAAGCCTGCTTAAGACTGAATCTTTCAAAATCATATAGCCACTGTTTGAGTGAGTCATGGATGTCGAATTAAAGTGTTTGCTCCTAATGATGTGCTTATGGATTCTCAATTCTCAATTCTCCATTCATCCAGTATCAGGAAATTGTCTTATATCTGCTCCATATTAGCTGGCATCAAAGGTCCCTCTATGATTATCATCCATGAACAATATAAATCAAGTACATTGTGTTCAACTTCCCATCATCATCACAACTATGACTACCAATACCGCTAGTGTCAGTACTGTCACTAATAGTTTGTGATCACCCACCTGTCTTATCCATCAAACTTTGAATATCAGTACTATTGTCACATTGTCTGTAAGGGTGCATACTTCATATCATCTCTGTGTATGTACATTTCCAACTGTGCAAACAAAGAGATGACATGAAGTATATATTGTATAATTGGATGCTGCTAAGTGGCTGAGAATACCACGTAAGTACGTGACACATCCATGGTCTTGTGTGGACAGCTTTAGATGAGGACACACATCAATAGGGGATAAGCTGTTTTTTGAATGGGAAGGTGGGATATTAGAAATAAGCTAATTGAATCTAGTTTAAGACAGTTTTTGCCACATGGAGTGGAAATCCTAAGGACACGATTTTACTTAAATATAGGTCCAAATAAATCCTAATATACAAAATGTCCCAAATAATAAAGAAATTCATAACCACGTTCCTCAACAGCACGTTTTTTTCTCTCTCTCCTCTAGCGCATTTTTCTTCTTGAAAATACTGCTATCTCATATAACCTACTTGTAGAATTTCTGGATATTATATCATTCACATTCACATTCTTTCTTTCTTTTTGTGAGGAGGAGGTTGGCTTTCACCCTAAATATCACACATTCTTGCAGGTTTGGCTTTGGTCTGCTAATGTATGGGTTTGGCTCAAAGAAAGTTTTGCTAGAAGATTTTGCTTCCTCGACATTGTCTGATTTTGGTGTGATTGTCATTAATGGCTATCTCCAATCTATCAACTTAAAACAGGTAAGGTACATTTTTGGCGATTGCTAAGTCATGAAACTTTCAAAGTTAATCTGTTGAAAGTTAGGGTTCTCTGCTGGATTTTTTTTTTAGAAACTCATAGGAATTCTGCTGGATGTTATCTAATGGTTGTCATCAATTGTTTTTTTTTTTTTTGTCTCTAAAATGCATCATGCTGTCAATTCATTTCTAAAAGATCTAGCATACACTGTGATGGTCAGAAAATATCTTATGATGGTATAGTACATTTTTGTTAGATATAGTTGAGCATGCTACAATTGAGATTGAAGTAGACTAATGTTGCAGTTATTTAAAACAACTCATTAATTGGACGTACTATACAGATTCCACTTGGTATGTGTAACTAAGTTAGATTTTCTGTGCGGTTATTAGTGATTTGATGAGTTATTTGCTATGCCCATAGAATCTTAATGAACTTCATCCATTCTATGAATTTTAAATATAAATCTAGATATCTGTAAATATTTATATAGTGATTTACTTGTTCTAGATTACTTGGAAATGCCTCTTCGACTTCGGAAAATTTTGAAGCCAAAGAGGGTGATAATTTTTTATTTAATTATACATTTTGAAAAATGGGTCTGGGGTTTATAATTGCCCAACTCAGCTCAGAATTTTTCCAACATGTTAGGGGATTAAGATATGGAATAGTTGGACAGAGTATTGTTTTAATAGTGTTCTAGACTGAAAATGTCCCATATCATTGGGGCATGAACCGTGTGAGTATTATGATGTTTATTTAAAGATCTGTCACCGACAACATGTTTTCCATCAGGCAAGGCTAAAAGTTTCTTTAAATGTGAAGTGCTAGAATATTGGACCAACACATTTTGTTTGTATTCATATTTTTCCCCTTTAATCTACAATCAGATTAGGTTGTATTGTCCTTGTCTCCTTATTTATATTTATGCACATCATAATATTCATGAAACATAGGGTTTTTGCTGTCTTGGAAGAACTTCTGGAAGTATGTTTTTGTTAGTCACTTAATTATTCCTTTAGGCAAACAAAGATGAAATGATTACGACCTTACTTACACAACCAACCCCCTCCCCCCCCCCCCCCCCCCCCCCCCCCCAAAAAAAAAAACCAACAACAAAAAAAAAAGGATGAAAGGATCACCTACATCATGTCCAGGTTGGAAACATGCTTATAGAATATTTAGTCCTCAGGCGTTTGAATATGGCCAATGAAAGGGTAATAGAATTTGTGCTATTCATATTGGATTTGTTTTGATCTATTTGCGTGTTCAAAACTTCAGATACTTGGGGATTACATTGACTTCAGAGTGTAAAGCAAGAAAAGTATTAAGTTAAAACAGATGTGAACATTCTTGAATAGGGAAGGGAATTTATTGTTTGTGGCATACTGGTTAACCTGCTAAGAGAATAGGTAAGCAGATTAGTTTTGATGATCAGGGGAGTTGGGAAGTGGAGGTGGGTTATCTGCGAGCATGTGGATAGGGTAGTTCGCACTTGACATGTACTAATTTAATCAATTTTTTCTGGTGTCACATCTGAATTACTGAATATATTAATGGCATAAAGTGAATTATAAGTCTGTCAGAAACTGTTGGGAAATAGCCTTTGTTGAGGTTGATCCTAATATTGCTATCGATATTGCATGAGAAAATCATCATTGATTAAGAAAGAGCTCATTTTATTCTTTTCTCGTTAAATGTGCCCACATATTGTATATCTTGGATAAGTAATCACGATATGTTTATGTAACTTGAAAAGTAGTTTTTATAAAGGAACACAGTTTTTTCCTCTTTGTAAAGGATATTCCTTTTTTAGGTTGTGAGCACCATGGCTGAAGTCCTGTGGGAACAATTAAAAACCAAAAGGAAGATTTCCGCAAGGAACATGCCCAAAGTCCAACAGCCATTTAGTTCTCAATCCATGGAAGATCTTCTCTCATTCTTGGATGGGTCACATGCAAAAGAAAATGACTGCTTAATCTGTGTCATTGTTCACAATATTGATGGACCTGGCCTACGAGATTGTGAATCACAACAGAATCTTGCAAGATTGGCAAGTTGTACCCAAGTTCGTATGGTTGCGTCTATTGATCATGTGAATGCACCCTTGAGTACGTATCCTTTTCACAAACTAAATAGTGGACTATTATGTTTAACCGGTTTCATTTTAGCATTTTGAGAACTGTATTATGAACCTCATAGCGTTGTAATCACCTCCTATATTCTTCTCTGATGGGTGAACATGATTCAGCAATGTTGCACAGGCCCAGTCTATGTCACCTGAACAACAAGAATTGTGAGGTTGAACATTAAAGATATGGGTGGCAAATTCTTGATTTTTCTCTTTTTAAAACTAATTTATTGGCATAACGCACTCCATTTGCTAGCTTATGCTCAGAATCCGAATGACAATATTTTATTTTACTTTAAAAAAAAAAAAATATTCACATCTATGCTTCAAAAATAATCATGTTGCTTCTTGTTCTAGTGTGGGACAAGAAGATGGTCCACACGCAGTTCAACTGGTGCTGGTATCACGTCCCGACCTTCGCACCTTACAAGGTGGAAGGAGTCTTCTTTCCGTTGATTCTTACCAGTGGTGGCACCACCCAGAGTGCCAAAACTGCCATAATAGTCCTCCAGAGCTTGACCCCAAATGCGCAGAGCGTGTTTAAAATAATTGTAGAGTACCAATTGGCACATTCTGAAGAAGAAGGTGAATATCTCATTTGATACCCCATACCATCTGAAAGTGATTTTTCTAATCAATGCATATCATTTGAACTTATCAGGAATGCCGATCAGTGTCCTGTACACTCAGTGTCGTGAGCGCTTTCTGGTGAGAAGCCAAACGACATTGAGCTCTCATCTGACAGAATTCAAAGATCACGAATTAGTGAAGATGAGAAGGCATTCGGACGGCCAGGATTGTTTCTATATACCTCTCGCTTCTGAATCGCTTGAGAAGCTGTTACAAGAGTTGGTTTGATTTATCATTGCAAATGATACCAGGTGATGAATGCATGAATGCTGTGCCTGCACCAAAAAGAGAGTTTGGAGTTTCTAGCATCAGTAAAACTGGTGGTTGGGGAATTTTGTAGACCTGTCAACGGAGTATCTGAATATGCATCCGAAATTGTATCCAGGTATCCGAATTCTAACAAAAAATATTTGAATTTTGATAGTTATCTGAATTATCTGATTTATTCTAAATATAATCAAATCCATTGAATAATTGGTATGGTGGACATGTATTTATATAACTTGTATAACTACATAATAATATATTTATAAATGTACTTAATAGTATAATATGATTTATTTAGACATGATATCTTGTAACATTTATTTAGAAATTGTTTTAAGTTTTTTTTCTACTTTTTTTTTAGTAGTTAACGTCAGTATTATTCTTGGTAAATGATATGGTAAGCATTTTGTCCTTATTCCACCTCTTGGAATATTTTATTTGTTCATCATTTTTCTAATTCTGTGTAATCCTGGCTAATGAAGCAGAAATAACAAGAGAAGTTCGTTTGCTGTCCTATTCCAGTTCTTGTTCTAGAAAGCGGAAACAAGTGGCCAAGTAGGTGATTTAAAAACTGGATTAATTTGATTAAAATTATTTTTGAATCAATAAGATAAAATACATTTTAGGAGTATTGAGTGACTTTTTATTAGGGACGTGTTTATGTACAATTTTACATAAAAAATTAAAGAGAAGTGAAGGGATGTAAGTTTTTTTTTAGATAGTCTTATGTTTCTTTTGTCATATACGTATGCTATGGGAAGTAAAAAAACAAATAAAACTTATTGTTTATGGGCACGAAGGAAAGTAAAAGAAAAAAGTATTTTCTCACTTTCCCTTAAGATTTAATGTTTGCATTTGAGTTTATTCATTATGGAGTTGTCATATTATTTATTCATTATGGAGTTTATTCATTATGAAGTAGATTTTTTATATTATTTATATACATTTTTAGCCATCTAATTTTTATTGTGATGATATGACAGTATGATGATAAGTAAAAAAAAAGTCAAGAATATGAGGATGTATTTATTTTTCATTGATTTATTTATTGCCATAAACACGAATTTCTTATTCTCTGTTTCTTTCTTGTAGTTGTACACACGGTGTAGGCCATTATTATGAATTTTTGGTACAGTGAGTCTTCTGATATATTATGAAGTCCCCAACATAACATGAGTCATCTTGGACCATATTACCATAATGTCGAACCCTTCCAGAGTGACTTTTCGCGCAAGACTCCACTTTGGTCCCCCAAATTCTCTCCTATAAGAAACCCAACTCCCGGTTGACTCGGGATTCTAATGAATCTTCCACCGTCAATCTCAAAATGAACGTCTCTGATCGATCAATTCCACAGCGACAACATTCCCCACCCAGCGTAGCAAAAAAGACCCAACTCGCTCACCAAAACACGTGGGACCCACGCCGTATGAGCTGTTCCCAGTCACAACTGCCCGTTATATTTGACCCACTACATTTCCGGCTAAATTCCCCCGTTGTTCCGCACTACTATCCTAACCAATCCTACTCCACCCCCAACATCCCTTTCCACCTGGGCCTATCAACTAGTCGGGTTTAGACCCAAACTCGATCTAGATCCGATGCTGATCCAATAACATGTGTAATTTATCTAATCCAGTGGACTCAAACATAAAATCTGACCTGATACTATGAATTTGAAACTCGACTGTTTTATATATAAACTCATACTTATAAGAACTTTAATATGTAGTAAACTTGTTAATATAACGTGATTGTGTAATTTTAATTAACCTATTTTAGTGTTTTGGATAATTAATTTTTAAATTTGTATAATTTGGTTGGTTTATTGCATGATTTATTTTGGGTTATGTTATAACTTGTAAGACTTTAAAAAATATATTTGATTTATATGTTTTTGTGTTAATTTGTTTTAAATGGTCTGACTTAGGCCTGTCAATGGGTTTAAGCATGTATATGTTATTTTCATTTACATCTATCGATCTCTCCAAATCCATCTCTCTCCTGACCCTACCTAAACTTGTCAATGAGTGATCCAGACCCAACACGGACTCGATTAAAGATATAAAGTATTAGATTCGAAATATGAATCCTACAATCAAAATGGTTAGGTGAGGGTCCACCCGTTCAGTTGACTGACCTACCTTCCAACTCACGCAACAACAGGTAAAATCCACCCCCAATTCGCTGTTCCGCGCATCACCGGACCACGACCCCCAATTTTGTTCCTTCCAGAAACCTCGACCCAATCATCACCACGGACCATCTAATAAAAGCCCTCTCTCTCTCACGAGAGATTCCTATTTTCCAAGCGGCGGCCGAGCCGATCGGCCGACCGAAAAATGGATCCACCGCCGGGGTTGCTGAAGCCTCTGTATAAGACGAAGTCGTGGTCGCCGGACTCCGACCGGGAGGAGGCCTGGCTGAGGAAGAAGGACATCCACATGAGGCGACGTAAGGAGGCCCGCCGCGGCGGCGGAGGCGGCCTAGAGAGGCTCAGCAGGTCCGTCACCGACGAGGACCTCGATGAGCTGAAGGCGTGTGTCGAGCTCGGGTTCGGATTCGGGAACGGATCGCCTGGATCCGCCGCCGCCCCGATCGACCACCGTCTCTCCGATGCTTTTCCGGCGTTGGATCTCTACTACGCCGTCAACGGACTCTCCCGATCGAGCTCCGTCGCCGCCATCGAATCCGACGGCGGGGAGGGTTCTTCCAGCCCTAACTCGATCATCACCCCAGGTAAAGAAAATTAGGGTTTTTTTTTTATAATTTTCTTTGGTTGTCCTCGCGAGTGAGATTAAGGGGATTCCATTTCGGCGTTGCCGGCATTTTTTCTTATATTATTTCACACGAAACACGGGGAGCTTCTAAATCTGCGCCGCGATGGAACGAGTTGTAAACGTGTCCCGCGAGGCGTGTCCCAATCGGTGAATTCGGGGCGGTTATTCCCATTCGCGATGGGTATTCTCAAATCGAATCTAACCGCGTTGTCCGAGCACCGTGTCCCCAACAAACCCCCTGTTTTTATAAATATTCACGATCATGCCATGATGATGAATCAACGGCTGTTATTTGCAGGTGACAGTCCAGAAATGGTGAAGGAGAGGCTGAAACAATGGGCCCAAGTTGTCGCGTGTTCGGTGCGTCAGTTTTGCTGAAACTCAAAAAATGACAGACTTGCAAACATAACATACAGCAATGGATGGATGAATGGATTACAGTAAGTCACAGAATTGGCTCCTCCTGTGGTAAAGAAAAACATTTGACTTTACATATAGATGGATAAATTTAGATTTTTCAACTTGGGTTTCTGTGTTATTGATTGAATTTGATGAAATTAATTCAATAAAAGCAACTGATGGAATGATTGTTGCCTTGTTAAATATGGGCTTTTGCCATTTCTTTGTGGGGACTTTTTTTTTCTGCATCTGTGGTGCTGTTTTAGAATGGTCTATGTATAGAGTTGGCGTCTCATTGGCCTAGTAGTTTTGAAGTCCCAAGTGTCTTGAAATTTCAATGATATTTGGGCTGCTGCTTTTCTTTTCTTTTCTTTTTCAAAAGAAAGAGAAAAAGATGTACATTTTATGTAAGTAGTAAAATTGTTTGGAGCACCATGTTGTATTATATTATTTGATGAATGGTGTATTTATTTATTTATTTATGTTAATCTTCTGAGATGTAATTCATTTGGGGTTGTTATGGTTTGTAGATTATCATCATCATTATTGCTCATTTTCCAAGTGCATGCTTTCTAATCCAGCAATTGCGCTCATATGTAATGATTGGTGATTATCAGGTTCCCAGATAGTTTCTCTGGGCATTAATAATTATATGGGAATAGAAGAAAATTATATGATTTTGTTGTTTGATTGTTATTTTTTTTTATTAGAATATAATTATTTTTTGGATGGATGAGTATGAATAAACTATATCTGTCGTCTTCGTATATAATTATCAGGTTTATTTTTTTTATCAAAACATAATTATTGCAATTCATCCATACCAAACAAATATATTTTTTTAGAGGTTAAGCATATTCTTTTCTTTTTCCATCTTCTTATTCTCAATCCTCTCATTTGGAGTGTGAGATAAAGTTATTTACTCTTGATAGTTATATCCATATAAAATAAACAAATTTTGTTTGTTGTTTTTTTATTAGTCTTATTGAAAAATTTAAAAGTAACATTTTTGTTATTTAGTTCATATTGGATAATGTGGAAGATAAATGGTGGGAGATAAAGAATAGTTTATGACTTTTAAATGACAACTAAATTACTATATAAATTGTTTGTGTTTGGGAATAAGTGTGAGAGATGTGTAAAGATATGTGTGATATTATATATGACATGCTTTTAAAATGTGTGTGAAAGTGTTAGGTGTAATAATTTTTTTAAGTTAACACATAATATATTTTTATTCATCTGCATAGATAAGTCATGATGAACAATTATAACACCATTTAGAATAGTCATTGGTGTATTCCTAGCTTATCTAGGTACAGCTATCGGGGTTTATTTTCCTAAACAAACAATTTTTTGTCTTCATTTTTCACTATTCCCCTAATTCTCCGGTTATGTATCATCTCAAGTAGGGGTAAATGAACAAGGGCTTAAGGTGCGTTTGACAATTGCTAAGAAGTGTTTTTGGGTGACTTCTTTTGCTACAGAAGGAGATCGTGTTAAGAAACTGATAACTACCACTTCTTTCTGCAGAAGGAGATCACGTTTGAAAATCTGATAATTACTACTTCTCTTCTGTAGAAAGAGAAAAACTCCTTTTCAGAAAAAGAAAATAATTTCTTCTGTGTAATTTTTTCACTTTTGCACAAGTTGAACAAAAGTTAATATTTTTCAAAATACTCTTATAAAATTTATAAATTCCCAAAAAACCATTTGCCTATATTTGGGTAGAACTAAGCTATTCTAATGTCTATGACTATTCTAATATAAATAAAAATGAAGTGATTTTTTGTTTGATTGAATAACATAATTCTAAGAATTTGTTACAATTTATATACTACTTTATATCAGTTAATTTCGACATATAAATTTCTCATTTATTCTAGCTTTCATACACCCATTTTGAAGCTATTACAATTTATTCCATTTATTCTATTTCTATTCTTGAACCAAACATGAGTTTTATGTACAGTATAAAACAATTTTTTTCTTACCTACCTCATTAGATGATGTACCACAAATCTAGAATTATTTTAGATTTGTTAATTTATTTTCTTTTCTATTTTAAATTTGAATAAATTTGTTAATATCTTTTAATTGTTAGAATAAATTTGTTAGTAATATCTATCTTTTGTTAAAAAAAAGTTTGTTAGTATTTAATATCTATATAGTTGATTATATTATTTTATTTAAATTCATATATTAAAATAATTGTATAATATGGGTACAAGAGTATTTTAGGCAATTCCTGTGATGAAAATACTTTTTGAAAACATTCATCAACGTGTGTTTCCAAACAGCTTCTATTTCAGCTACAAGAAGCTCATTTAACTTTTTTTAAAGAAATTTCTTATATAAATATTTCTAGACAAGTTGTTAAACTATGTCTTTTCCGTTTAGATATAAAAACACGAGATAACAATAGGAGTTTTTAAACCCACAATGTTTTGCCTCTTTGGTCCCTTAACCTCTTTCGTATAGGTAAGAAATATTAGCCGAATTAACCAAAACTCTATTCATAGAGACCTTGAGAATGATTTGATAGATTTTCGTGTAATACAGAAAGGGGAGGAAAAATAATAATCTTAGGAGGCTTGTGCTTCAAGAAAATGTGAAGGATGAATTTTTCCCATGGTGTTCTCTCCTAGAGAGATAACCTATGATCAGGATTAACTGTTGTTGATTTTTTATGTGCTGTCCAAGTGCTTATTCAAAACCGAACAGAGTTCTTACACTCAGTTCATTTTGTAACTTTTTTTAGTTGTCAATGTCAATAAATACATGTGCTGCAAACAAGACTACAAAGCGGGTTTGAGCATAACATTAAAGGTGTGTTTGCGCACAATGTCAAAGAGAAAATAAAAGAAAATAAAGAATTTGTGTTATAGGAAAAGTGATGGAAAAAAAATTATTTTTCATTTGATCAGTTTATATGTTATTTGTGCATGTTAAGGAAAATGATGAAAAATGATAGAGAATAAAAACTGTTTTTTGTGCTTATACTGAAAATAACCGAAAACGAAATATATTGTTTGTGATATCAGAGAAAGTGACAAAAAATGATAAAAAAAAAATTTTTTTGTTTGTATGCTACTTTAAATATAATATAAAGGCAACCTAACTTATCAATCAAATATTTTTAAATAAATAAAATTTTGAAAGACAATCAATAAGAATATGTCACATAATAAATACAAAGATTAAAAAAAATACTTTTATTGTTTAATTATAAAATAAAAAAATAATAGCAAACAAAAATATTCAATATCACTAAACATTTAATATTGAAACAAAAAAAAAACAAACTTACTTTTCTCCCACTTTTCCTTTTTAGAACAAGAAAAAATTTCCCCTCCTCTTTTAATAAAGACAAAATAATAAATAAAAAGTGAATGAAATTTTTTTTTCACTTTTTGCTTGACACAAACAGCTGATTTTTATATGGTCAAAGAAAAAAAAATTTACTTTTTTTTATTTTCCTCAGTTTCCAAGTGACACAAACAAAAACCCTTTAGTGGCATTCACTTGATATTAAAGATATTAAAGCGCATTAAGATAACTAGGTGTCAATAACCAGGGGTTTACAATGTGGTCAGAGCCATGGGTTGTTTTAATCATTTGATTTTTACTTTTGTGATTTATGAATTATACATTAAAAATAATCAATATAATTAAAAACTAAAAAAATATCTCCTTGTAATTTTGTCAGTTTGTTCAATTTACATCACATGGAACTTTAAAAACCAATTTAAAAAGAATGTATAGCAGCCTTAGGTCTACCACCATATGATGGGATCCAATCACAACCTGTCACCTAAACCGACCAAAAACAAAAGAAAAAAACACAATCATGGCTGCCCAAATTATTTTTGCACCGCCTATGTAGGGTCTTCATATTCAATATTCAGTTATTATATTCAAATCTTGATTTTGATTTTGTTTAACTTTATCATCAAATTAGTGTCATTATTTAGACATGTCAAACATTAAAAAAAAAAATTTATTTTTTAGTCTTCATAAAATATGTGATTTTAGTGATTAATCTCCTACTTCTTTATACTATAGTTGAAGTCTCTATATTTAATGGGTATGTTACTTATTAGTTCATGGGAGGGACATATAACTAAATTGTTTGATTTTCTTATTAGTTCATCTGAGGGACTAAAAAGAAACATATCATTTAAATCTAGGGGTTTAAACTGTAATATGAAGAAGTAAGTGATCGATCTTTAAATGATACGTGTCATATTATTTTTGCACCGCCTATGTAGGGTCATCATATTCAATATTCAGTTATTATATTCAAATCTTGATTTTGATTTTTGTATAACTTTATCATCAAATTAGTGTCATTATTTAGACATATCAAACATTAAAAAAAAATAAAATTTAGTCTTCATAAAATATGTGATTTTAGTGATTAATTCCCCACTTCTTTATACTATAGTTGAAGTCTCTATATTTAAAGGTATGTTATTTATTAGTTCATGGGAGGGACATATAACTAAATTGTTTGCTTTTCTTATTAGTTCATCTGAGAGACTAAAAATAAACATATCGTTTAAATCTAGAGGCTTAAACTGTAATATGAACAAGTGAGTGATTGATCTTTAAATCATATATTTTATGGGAACATAAAAATAAAAAAAACCTAAAAAAGAAGGAAAAAATCCATAGAACCCCCCTGTAAACTGTCTAAAATCTATATAACCCCTTGAATTTTCTGAAATCCATGTAACATCCTAAAGACACCTATCTAAATCCAAATAACCATTTGAATTAAATTTCTGTTGACAGATAAAGAATATTGTGTTTGGTTAACTTTGGCTGAAAACTAAGTATACTAAAAACCTCCTATAATGTGTTAAAATAAGAAAAATTATCTGTAAATGATGATTTTACCCCTCCAGATAGAGTTTTTTAATTTATTTGGATGGGTAAAATCGTCGTTTATAAAAAAAAATTTGAATTTTTAACACATTGTATAAGTTTTTTTTTATATAAATTGTTTTTCAATTAGGGTTGACAAAAAAGAATAATCGCAGAATATTCCTCATATGTCAATGGAGATTTAGCTCAAGGAGCTATTTAGATTTACATATGTGTTGTGAGAGGATTATATGGACTTTAGAAAAAGTCAATAGGTTATATGGAATTCATGCATTTTACAGTGGGTTATTTGAATTTTTCATTAAAAAAATATATGCATCCATTCTGAATTTAAAAAGATCTAAATTTAAATATCATTTAGGAAAAAAAATCCATGTAACCCCTTGTAAATTGTCTAAAATCCATATAACTCCCTGAATTTTTCTAAAGTCCAAATAATCTCCTAAAAGCACCTATGTAAATTCAAATAGCCACCTGAGTTGACAGAATAAGATTATTTTGTGACAATTCTATTTTGTTAACCCTAATTAAAAATATAGTATACTAACCCCTTTTATAATATGTTAAAAATATTAAAAATCATTTGTAAATGATGATTTTATCCCTCCGGATATAGTTTTATAATTTACATAGGAATTTTTCATATTTTTAATAAATTGTAGGGGATTATTTTGGTATATTATGTGTGAACATAACAAAATATTCATAGAATATTCTTCATTTGTCAACTGAAATTTAATTCAAGGGTTATTTAAATTTACATAGATATTTTCAAAGGTTTATAAAAAATTAAGAAAAGTCTACACATTATATGGACATTAGACAGTCAGTCTATAGGGTGTTATTTGGATTTTTACCTATCATTCAAGACAATTATAAATATATTATATGGTTAAAGACATCTACATCTTGTAAACATAGATAATTTCATATAAATTTCTATTAAAGTTGGGGTAGACATATAAATCCTTGAAAACTCAGAAAAACCCATATATATCCCTATAATCAATAGAATTTAACCATGATTCAATCTATCTTAATAAACTCTAATATATATATCAAGAAAAGAAAAATTATCTCTAATTTTTCAACCCCTCCAAACAATGTCAAAATAAAAGATGAAGAAATATAAAAATTATTTAAATGTAATTTAGTCTTTTGATTGGATTAATTTGTATTTATGATTGTTTATAAGAATTATAATGTCTACACAAGTAAATTGTAATGAATACTTTCACGTTAATTTGGATAAAAATTTTTATTCAGAGATGATAATTGGATTTTTATAAGTTTTTAAGAACTTGTATGTGTACCATTTAACAAAATTTATATAAGATTATTTATGTTTGTTGGTAGGGATGTAAATATATATTATATATATATTTTTTTTTATATAAGAAAATGAATATATTATATTTGTGTCTAATCAGTTGATTAGAAGCTTCACAATCCGGCGAGCGCCCACAGCACCAACAAAACAACAACACGACCCAAAAAGAAAAAAGAAAAGAAAAAAGTAATAAATATCCAATGGTGCTCGTACATCCGGAGATATTTTTGCTCTTCCACGGCCACGTATGATCGTGCCACGTGGAAAGATATTCCACGTGGACCTATCACAGGTCCTCCCCTCTCACGCTTTTCTTCTCTCACTACACCCAATGTTGAATTATTTTTTATTCTGTTTTTCCATTAAAATCGATCAAAAACTGGATATTTTTTTTTTGTTTTGTTGAAAATATCAAGAGAGATGAACAGTGATCCGGGCTTGAATCCGGCGGCGGAGATGGACGGATCGGGGGCGGGGGTCTCGGGAGTCACTTCGGAGGGTTGTCTTGTAAGAGCCGAAGAGGAGGTGATGTTCTTCAAATTGTTTGCTTTTTCAGTGTTTTTTTTTTTCTGTTTGGGTTTCCCAATGTTTGGATTTTGGTGTTATATGTATGTTCTCCTTCTCTCCCTTGTAAGGGAGTTTATTTGGATGTATTATTGGTATCTCATGTTTTTTATGACTTCAATTTGATTAATTCGCTCTCATATTGGAAGATTTGGAATCAATTCATCGGTGTATTTGTTCTTCGATTTTTTGTTTTGTGTTTTTCGTGAATCCAAAAATTAGTCATAATTTCCGTTTACAGCCAAGGCATGTAATTTTTCACTTCTTTTGTAAGTGGGTCAATAAATTCATTGGAGTATATGTCTTAATTTTATGAAAGTATATGTATTGTTACATGATATATCAACTTTAGAAAAATCAAAACTATGTGAGAATTGCATGTGAAACTATAACCAGGGTTGTACGTAATATTATCTTAATTTATTTGGAGATATGGAGGGTGATCATTTATTTAGTTAATCATTTTTTAGTTATGTTTTGTAGATAGTGGATGATGAATTTCCATTAAATTTTGTGCCCGTTTGGCTTTGGATATACCTTTTAAAGCATCATCTTGTCGATGATTGAATACCATTCTGAGGTGTTTTCTACTTTGCTGACTGGAAAGTGGACACCCTGCATTTGAACACCAATATATCAATATCTACCTCTTTTGAAAGTAGCATATTAGCCATTTGTGATGCCTGCCCATTTGGGAAACTATCTTTGTGGGAGAAGATTTTTCATTCTTTGTCAAGTGCCTAGCTTGAAAATGGACATATTCATGATCGTCTTCTAAACCTTGTACCATAGTTAAATGTAATTTTTGTTAAGGTCTGGATCATTTCTGTGGAACCAACATTAATTTGGGGAAAATATTCTTCAGTTGATGCTATTTTTACATCTGATGGTGCTTTAATGTTTTTGGGAGAAACATATATAACTTCTTATTGGAATGCTACTTTTTACAGTTATTTACTAATTTGATGCGCTCCATAAATTATCAGATTGTGCAAAAGTTAGTCTCTGTTTTTTTTTGTTCTTTTTTTTTCTGTTTAGAATTGAAGGTTGCTGAGAATCACAATTCACAAGAGCAGTTTTGCTCTGGTCTGAAACTTTGGTCTTTCACGTATTCCAGTTTTGGCATGGAAATATGGAATGCAAGCCAAGTTACTGATTTACTTTGAAGTTCTTGATCCACTGTTCAAATTTGATTTTGTTAAGCCTTAATTTACATTGTTACATTATGTCTGATGTAATTGTTTTTGTTTCTGTGTATTTTTTGGGTATCAATTGAATATTTCATGCTATTCTCATTTTCCTTCCCACAATATTCACAGGCCATTGTCGTGATTTCAAATTGCGTCTTCTCAATTGTTTGTGATTTACTCTACTTCAATTCCTCATTATTACATCTCTCTTATCAATGATGCATATAAAACGAAAACACATTTTAGGCTTCAAAAACATGGGATTTTACTTGGAGAAGTTTTGTTCTTTCATAGGGTGTTATAATATTAGACAAATCCATTTTTCATTATGGAAAGTAGTTCAAGCTCTTCTTTTAATATGTTGTACTCTGATATAAAGATCAGTCTATTGTCCCATATAATTGATTTTTGTGTCATGTAATTTCTTTAAGATAATGTATTATTTTCATAAGCACTCAGCAAGTACTCTCCTTCATGTGTTCTGAGCATTACTTTTAGAATTTGAAAATCTGAATTATTTTCATGTCAGAGCCTTCATGTGGCGGAACCATCTTCCATGGAGTGGACCAATGAAAAACACAGTTTGTATCTGAACTCCATAGAAGCATCCTTTGTCGATCAACTATACAGCCATGGGGGGCAGTCAAAATCTATGCTTGCTTGGTTGTCAAGAACACATAAACCATTGGTCCCAGGATCATCACAATCAAATTCTTGCAGTCGTGTCCCCTCTAGCCAAGTATGAAATGCCACATCTCTCACTCATGACCATATTTTCCTGGTATAATCGCTTCTTTCTTTGATTGAAATTATTATTCATTGCAGTTTAAGGTTCTGCATAAAGGCTGCTGGAAGAAACTTGATTTCGAAAGGGACCCCTCTTGTTTAGATCAGCGGAATGAAAACCAATTGCTTGCAGAAAATCCTTGGGTCCAGCATTTTATGTCATCTTCGGCTGTTAGAGGGTCAGATGTGGGATCATGCAACCATCTGGAAAAAGGTGAATTTTCAATCAAGCAATTCCTTCAGGAGACCAGGTTCATGAAATGGAAAATGGTTTACTCGAAACATGCCTAAAACAGAAACCAATGTCATCATCTAATGTTAATTGAAAAGATTCTGCGGGAAGAAATGCACACACGTCTGTGATTTTACTTCACACTGTTAAAAGCATGATGTACTGTATAAGTTATGTATTTGCTAATCCTTCTGCATTAATCTGATTCCAAAGATAGTTTACTATTCTAAAGTTTAGGAGACCATGTTCATGAAATGGAATATGGTTTACTCGAAACATGCCTAAAACAGAAGCCAATGTCATCTTCTAATGTTAATTGAAAGATTCTGTTGGGGCAGAAATGCACACACGTCTGTGATTTTACTTCACACTGTTAAAAACATGATGAACTGTATAAGTTATTCCTTCTGCATTAATCTGATACCAAAGATAGTTTACTATTCTAAAGTTATAGATTTTTCCTTGGAGGAGTGGAGGAATGGATTAATGGTTGGTAGAAAAGACATGGAATACAACTTGTGAAAATGCTGGAGGGGAGGCTTTAGTGCCAACAGCCAGGGATTGAATCAAGAAGATGCTTCAAAATAATTTGACTTGACAACAGAGAAGAAAGGAAATTGTGGAAATTGTCTGGTGATGTTTATATCAGGAGTACATCTTCTCGAATGAAGTGGAGGTACCTCTAGGTTGTTGTGTGATTATTCAGCACATGCTGTGTGATTATCGGGAGTACATCTTCTCGAATTGAACTGAAAATATTACAAAGGTGGCTACTATGCTGGCTGTGTTGTATGGAGTAGACTCTTTACATTTATTTTAGCAACATGTAGATTTGGATATGTGGTGCAGACATGAGGATGCTTGACAAAATCAGAAAGGTATTATATTAGGTATATGCCACGAAGTTGAGGTGATTAAATAAGATATAAAACAAGCAGGTAGTTCTGGAGCCCATAATGTTTAATGAGGTTAAGATTCCCAAGTGGCGATGAAATTAGAGTTGTAGTGGAGTGGGGAAGGCCCAAAAACAATAAGATGGACCTAATTAGCAGGATTAGACAACAAACACAGCAGGAATGAACTTGGAAAGAAATATATTGTACAATGGGATCTGTAAAGCTGCTCCAAACCTTCAAATTGGCGTGGATGCTGATGATGTTCTAAATTATGCAGTGAAAAAGTGCTAATAGAACATGTAAGTTACCAAATACTAGAAATGAATCGGTATATGATAATACGTAATTTGGCAGAGATATATCAGTTTTACTTGAACTGTGGAAGAGGTCATTTTGAGATCACAATTTTGATCTAAGTTGTATGAGCAAAAGGCCCATCCTTCCTAGATTTTCCACACATACACCTTGACATCCTTATCTTTTGCTATATATGACCTCATTCAACCTTTTAACATCCACAAAAACATAGCTGGCTTAACTGCTAAATTTCCCCTTTAAATTCATTAGTCACACTACACCTAGAGGCGTTGTGTCCCAGGCAATGATGCATCACTTATTTATTACTAGTGCATTTATTTCAAGAGCACAAAAAATTTAGAACAGTTTTGATCCACGTCCTATAAATTGCCAAAAAAAAGGGATACTTTTTCTTGATGATAAATGAATCAATTGTCAGGTTTCGATATCAGTTCATATATTCTAAATTGAGCTTATATTATCTCTAAATCTGGATTGTGACAATCTGATATGCTTAATAAAATTAACTTAATAGGTTTCAATGTCTTCTAGATCAAATAATGTGGCATCCTTTCCTAAAAGTCTTCTGAATGTGGCATTTCTTGTTTAAATGTTTGATTATATGCACTGAGAAGATGAAAGCTCTTTTACTGTGTGATTGCTTTAAGTTGTTGAAAAATTTCTTTTGGGGAGTTAAGGTCACAATATCAAGTCCTCTACAGAAATGTCAGGCCAAAACTTTGAACAAAAAGATTCAGGAGACTCTGGAGGAGGGGAGAAATTAAGTTCCACTAGAAGGAAGAGAAGATTGAAACATTCAGATTCTGCGAATGCTTTTAGCAGGGATCAAGTAATGTCGAAAATCCTCCAATTTTGGTTGGCCTTTACTCTACGTTGTACAATCTTTTGTTTCCTTTTTTGGTTAAAGTAATTGTCCCTTCTTTGATTGGCTCTTCAGGTAGTTCCACATGGAAGGCATCCAAGGACGGCAAGTTGTAGCGAAAATGATTCAATGAAAAAGAATCATGGGGAATGTCCGAGAATGAAACCAGAAAAAAACATTGATTTTATGGGAATTGAATGAAAACCTTCAATGTTTGAGGACCAGCAGGTGAATGGTGCAACCTAGCAATTTAAGATGTAGTCAAAATCAGAGTCAAGTGTAGGAATATGAGATGTGAACCAGAATGCGAAATGATTCACGAAGAGGTGAGTAAACCTGATATTAAATACATATCAATGTTTCTCCAACTCTTTCATCACCATATATGTCTGCTTTCAGTAGAATTTAAGAAGCACTTTATGATATGATGAAATATGTTGTGAATGAAGTGCTGATCTATTCATACTGCTCTGTTGTAGAAAATGAATTGTGCATATATTGCCATTGGATGGTTATAGGAGAAAAAGAAATCTCTAATGTATTGGGTACCCACATTTTGTATACACATCTTTGTAACTATTATTGTAGCCTAAAATTGAGTTATGTCGGTCTAGAAATAGAGATCAGCTGGTTGCATACACTAGATTTTACATGCTTATGTACTACAAAATGTGTGTGCAATGGTTGATGACTTCAAAGTTTTCCTAGATATTGAGCTGATAAATTAATGTCTGAAACGCCGATGTGACATCAATGAGGTGCACTTGGTTATGCATCTCAGTACGACGAATTGTTTTATATACTTAACCCTAAACCTCCATTTCTATTTGTTTTGTAAATCTAATTCTTAAGAGAAAATCCCAGCATTATGGATGGACTCCATCAGGTCAAGCTGACTTTGGTCATGTTCTACATTTTACCACTCAGAGAAAAATCTTGAAGATATTTCAAACATGACAAATATCACCTGCACCAGAGAGATCTTATTATGTCATGTCACATTCATCCATGATCATATAATTAAATCAGTTTCAGTCAAGTTCCAATATCTCTATTAGATCTTGAGTCCTGTAATGTAGTCTATGCTCCTTCCAAATGCCTGGGAGAGCAACAACATGAGGCTAAATTAAAATAAATCCTTCTATTCATTCCATACAACTTGGCATTGCATTAAAAAAAAAGATTCATAACTATAACACCTTTTCATGTTAAGATGCACAAATCTGTTCTGGTCTAGTATCTTCACATACCAACAAAATCACTGTGGAATAATCATAATAAATAAAAAATCTATCAAGAGTCACTTCAACTCTTCTTCTTCTTGTTTAAGAGAAACCCTAAAAAGGGTGTCAGTTGCAAACCTTACTCCCTTCCCTCTCAGGAGAGGCCATCCCATCCATGGCATCTCGATCTTCATTCGCTTCTCTGATCGTTTCCTTTTCTTGTCATTGCTGTTCAACCACACCCCAAATAGCTTAAACTGCTCCCCTCCATCTTCTTCATCATCACCATCTCTTGCGTTCTTGTATTCATCTCCTCTTCCTTTGAAGAGCTTCATTTCTTGCATGACCTTCTCCGGTGCCACATCTACGTGGTTGGAGAGGAAGCGTAGGAGCTCCTCGCATTGCTTCTTCGCACGTGCGAGCTCCAGGATGAGTACCTCGTTGTCCTTCCTCAGCTTCTCGTTCTCATCTGTCAGCCCCACATTGGGCGAGCGGGGCGAGGAGGTGGTGGATGTGGACGCCATGCCATTGTCCCCGTCTGAATTTGTGGAGGAGCATGGCATATTGGATTTTATGACGGTCTTGGCGTTGGCTGAGGACTTTCTGCGGCGGATCTGGGTGAGGAAGGCCTTCTCTCCGCGGCGGAAGTAGTCGTTGGCGAACTCCCATCTATCCGGTACCACTTTTCGGAAACCCTGTCAATAGTTATTACAGTTTAAAGTAAACTTATCAAACAGATAGAATTCAGTGTTCATGTCAATAACTAAATGTGTATCCAAATTTATTATCAAATAGATATTCAAAACACAACATCCTAAGTCGAATAAGTAACCATCCGATTTATTACATATATATATAATCTTATAACATATTTTTTACCCAGTTTTTATAATATGCTTATATCTCAATATTCAATATGTATATGAATCCATATTTAAATTGGTTGTTGATGCTGTTGAACATGACCTCCACCTACTGAGGACATCAACATCTATGACCAAGTCGTCATACAAGCCAAGCATGACATTAAATATTTTTGCACTTTCATAGACTCATGATATTTGAAAATTTTGGGCTGTTGGATTACATATCAAATCACTACCGATTGACAACCTCAACTTTCCACTAATGATAGTCCATTAGGTTGGTGTGTTTTTTGATGACTTCGTAACCTTCTCAGACATTTCCAAGAAATTGTGCCATTTGGAATCTGATGCCCTCCCTACCCCCATTGAGTCAAGATTTTGAGAATATAGCTTTATATTATTAATTAGTCTTTAGAATATGCTTTATCATGCATCACACAAATCAACAA
This sequence comes from Acorus calamus, assembly GCA_030737845.1. Lineage (NCBI taxonomy): Eukaryota > Viridiplantae > Streptophyta > Magnoliopsida > Acorales > Acoraceae > Acorus > Acorus calamus. Next base: position 25,144,431 of record CM060876.1, on the reverse strand, counting down.
GTCTATACCATGACATAAGCAAACAAATCCACTGACTGAATAATAAGAGATCTTGGTTTTTTTTTTTTTTTTTGGTTAAAAAGACATTAATAGTAACCAAAAAATGGGATATAATAGGAGTAATGTAAAATAATATTAAATAGTGAACAATTAAATTATAAAGAATGATAGGTAGAGAGACAGTGTTGCGGTATTAAATATATATTTCTAAAATTCCATCCATACAATTTTGAGGTTTTGTTTTTTAATTTTTGAATGCATGTGGTTAAGTATTTAAAGTAGATGTATACTATAAACTGAAACAAATAACAGGAAAAAAAGAAGAGGAACTTGGAGAAAAAGATAATGATTATTTCCTGATTATATTCTATCATTAGTATTAATGTAAAATATTATCTTATAAAATTCAAAATACAACGATGGATGCCATGAAAATCCTGCTTTTCTATGTTATATAAACATGTTTCATGAATATCCATAATAAAAAAAATTCAAACATAAAAGAACTTCTAAAGGATTTAAATCTTGTGTTGGGTATATTAAAATCAAATATATAAATAATAATTAGAGAATTCAAAATTCTGCTTCAAATTTATCAACCATTTTTTTTATTTTGTAAACAATATATAATTGAAAACTAAAACTTCATCATAAAAATTTCAAATTTCTACCCAAAAAAAAAAAAATAAAAAATGGGATACTGGCACCCCTAAAATGGTTGAAAATTTAGACACAATACAATTTTTTTATTATCAAATTCTATCGATTTTTATCAAGAGTTGTGACGCATCACCTCACACGCTTAACATATGAATTTCTCAATAAATTCTGAACAATCAAAACCAAAAAAAATTTAGCACCAGCTAAATCCCATATTAAAAAATAAAAGAAAACCCATAATCAAAATCACAATTACTTGTTGCATCAACATCCAAGAAAAAAAAAGAAAAAAAGAAGAGAAGCTAATAATTAAAGAATGGAGAGATAATAAAACGTACATATGTGTTGAGCTGCCTGACAAAGCTGGAGAAGTTGTTGTGCTTGAAATACTTTGGCAGCAGATCCCTCGCGAACTCCACTGCCTTCCACACCACGAACCCGCGTCCCCCCTCGTTCCACGACACCACCGCGTCCGTCCCCGCGTCCTCCACCAGCTCGTACGTCTTCGTCAGAAACGGCGCCGCCGCCATCTCTATCTCTCTCCCAATTCACTCACTATTAATTGCTATTCTTATTCCTATTCTCGTAACAAGAATAAAAAAATATATATGCTAGTGGTGATGGGAGAAGAGCAAGAGAGCAGTCAAGAACTCCCAACCCCAACAGTAGAAACCCCAAACGAAGATGCTGCAATTCATGAGAACCAATTCATGAGTTTCTACAATTGGAATTCTTTCATTCTCCACTCAATTTATTTTTCTTTTTAATGGATAGAGACTTGTTGTTGTTGTTGTTGTATTTGAATGAAATGAAAAGGGTGGGTGGGAATGTGTAGCTGTGTCTTTGAAGAAAAAAAAAGAGAGTTTTGTTTTTTATTTTAATTTTGTGATGTGTCGGTCTCTGCTTTTGAAGAGAAGAGAAGGTTCTGCGGGTTGGGGGCGGGGTCCATGAATGTGACCGCGTAGTTTCTAGAGCGTTTGAATGAAGCGAATTGTTTTCGTTCGTGTCTCTCTCTCTCTTTTAGGTACCTAACACGTCTGCAATTTTGAATATTATATAATCTATTCTGTTTGATGTTGTGTCTTGTCATTGTGATATTTTTTATGTTGGAATAAATATAGTAATCAAACAATGTTTTTCCCTTAGTTTTGTAACATAAATTTAACCAATTTTATTTTGTTACATGTTCATTAATTTTAGAAAAAAAACACTCATTAAAGTTCCACTGTATGACCCTTTCTGAGTTGAAGCGTGATCAGAGAATAAAGAGGCATAGAAGGAAATAAAAGAAAAATTATTTGTAATAAACCCTCAAAAGCTATGTTTAAAAAAATTAAAATAAATTTCATTACTCTTTCACGAGATTTTAAAATTGTTTATTATGATTTATTTATATCAATAAATAAAAATATCTTTTATATCAATTTTTTTTAAAATCATTTTACAATTAAATACACATCATAAAAAAACATCACATTTACATACGAGGGTTAAATAATGTTACACCTAGACGGGGATGAGGGACCAAAGGCCTGCATTTATTAAACCGATAATTTTGACTTTTGAGGGGATGGGTTTTGTTTTGTTTTGGCTGAACTCGTGCGGCTTCTTCTCTTTTTGGCCGAATGAGTACGGCAGAGGAAAAAAAAACACGGTTCATTTTTTTAATTTTCTGTTGGATGACCACGTTTCGGACTTCTTTTTTGTTTTATTTCACCGTGTCAAACCTGTCTCACAGTCACAGTTTCGTTCCCTTCTTTTGCCACAACGTGTGACAAATTAATTAGGGGTCATATGCTTATCCATCTATTATTTTTATAGATCATTAAAATCTTTCAATTTTTAGGTCCCTCTGATCAGATATGTTTTCTAAAAATATTGAAAGTGTCCCCCGCGTAATTATTTTAATACACTGTTGATATTTATTGTTAAGTGTTTTCAATACACTATTAACACTTTCTATTATATTGTTAATTTTCACATAAAATACCCTCTAATTATTTAGTACACTGTAAATACACTCTATTGCATTATTAAGTATCTCAAATACACTTTTAGCATTCGATATATTGTAAACTTTCGCATAATTGGGTGATGATATTTTTTATTTTTTTGAACAACTTCGTATGATATGATAGAATCACATAATAGCGTAGTATATACTATATTATCATAGTGTATAGAACTACAATGAGTGTATCAATGCTCTTAAAATATATTTTTAATTTAAGGGTCCGTTTTGAAATATAAATTGAAAAGTAACTTTGGGAATAAAACTATTTTTTCATGTGCTTTTTTACTATGTACTTTTATGAGTTGTTTTTTGTTTAATTCGGAAATTACGTTTGTTGCTGATAACAGAAGTTGTTTTTGCATATTAAAAATTAGGTGACGTTTGATTGCAAACCATTGCAAGCCTCTTGAGATGGCACACATATAATTCTCCTTTTACCCTTCAATGAGTTTTTTTTTTAGATTTTTGGATAACCGATCCATAGGTGGCGTAGGCGGTTATGATTTGTTGAGATTCTTTATTCCTTCTCTCTTTTTTTTTTAAAATAAACAATCAAATTCAATCGAAGAATAAAAAAACAATGAAAGTTAATAGTTTAACACGCATAGGCAGCCAGATTTATCCCTCTCATTGATTTTTTTAATGAAATTAAACATAAACAGCAATCCGATTTTGACATGCATTTGCGAAATTATAAAATGAAAGGTAATAATAATACACTATTTACACTCCTATGGAATTAAAAACAATTATCGACTATAATAAACTCTTATGAACATTGTTAGTTGGTAGCATATAGTATTTAAAATTTGATGTTCCATTTCAACATTATTTAATCGGATTCAGATTCACCAGATAAACGAAGATCGATTATCATAAATGATTTTGACATGCATTTGCGAAAATCATTATCTAATAAATAAATCATATTATTCGAATTCATATACATGTTTATAAATCACTTTTCTCATACACAAAAATGAACAATGTGCATAAGATATCAATGACGATTGTATCTGTATAAAAAAAAACTAATATGGTATTGTATTTAAATCTGTATATGTATCTGAAAAAACTAATATACTCATCTGTATACGAAATTCTAATACATTCATCTATATTTGTAGCTGTATATGAAAAATATAGAGGTAGAGGTTGGAGAAGTGGAAGCAGAAGGAGGGTTTGAAAGATAGCCGATCCACCTGTCATATGATAGAGGGCAACGAGGGGAATCCTAAGGGTGGTGATACCGGTCGCCGGAGATAAAGAGACCGGCTAGAATGAATTTTTGAAGTGGTGGATGCAGAGGGTAAAATTTTTTTTTTTTTTTGAATGAAAAACTCAAATATAAAAGAAGAGTAGTATTATTTTTTATCTTTTTACTTTTTTAAAAATTCTAACAGGCAACGAATAATGTAATAATATCGATGGGTGTTTCTTAAAATTTTAGGCCCATGTATCAAGACTCTAAATAAAATAAAATGAGTCAGATCTCGCATTTAGGAGTAGAGTGCTGAGACTCGTAATTTTTTTTCAATCTTAATTTCACTTATATTTGTTTTGTTTCGTTAACATCATTTTCTTACATTAAACTGGTACATCTGCTTTGATTGAAAATTTTATTTTATTTTATTTTATTTATTTTTCTTCATGGCGTAATTATTTATTCCTAACAACCGGATATTTGATGACTGAATGATTGATGTTTGACAGACAAAATGAAGAACGCTGTTTTATATTTTTTTTATAATTGGTTTATTTTTTTTAAATATTCTCTACCGGAAATATATACTCGAAAAACGAGTGTCCTCCATTGAACAGGGAACAACTCAACACCCTGAACCTTTCAATGGAGGTGATATGGAGCAGATACTGTATTCATGTTCGTATCCAGGTACACATCCAAAAAAAAATACGTAGGATTTTGAAAATCAAATATGAGTATCTGATTAAAAAATATCCAGGGATATTAAATCAAATGCCGATGACCGATATCCGAAAAGAAAATTCATATATTGATATCGAAACTATGTATATTCACTCTCAAAATATGTATATACATGAATCCTTGTAGAGACTAAAAAAAATAACAAAAATTTATGTAAAACATAATATATAAAAATCACTTGAAAATTTTTACACCTTTTATAAATGATCATTATATTAATTGCAGTGTATATGTTTTATCATTTATAAAAATACATATTTTATTAGATGAGACAATGTATGATAATTTAAAATAATTTCTTTAAAAAAAAGTGTTTGTTTATCTATCTACATATTTTATTTTTTATAATAATATATATTTTAATACATGAGTATATATTTAAAAAAATTCAAAATGATTATACGGACCGTACATATCATTTTTTAATAAATTGATATCATTCTCAAATCTCAATTGATTTGTTGACATTATTGTGCCACCCACCCGGTTTCGGGGCATACGTATGGGCAATAAATGGGCCGTGGCGGGCCTAACTTTTCTTTTTCACTGCCCAACAATTGTATCGGTTGTTTTATAACCGTTTGATAATTATACATGTTGTATAATTATGTTTAAATGAAATATATTTGATCATGTTTTGTAACATCACATGTTGTATCGGTTGTTTTTATATCTTGACCCGGTTGTGATTCTTTTGATAACTACTGATTCAGTGATTCGTCGTCGCAAATGTTAATTACAACCAGTTGCAGAACCAAGATTTTATAAAATGGAGTCTAATATAATATGATTTACACAAATATTTTTTAAAATTATATAATTATATTTTTTTTATTTTAATAGCATAGATTAAAAATATAGATGTAATGAAATAAAGACAGTCATATAAAACACATTATTGAATAATTATAAAAAAATAGTTATCATATTTTAAAATGATATATCGAATTTTCATATTGATAATTAAAAAAAAATGTCAACATATAAATCTAATCAGCAATATATACTTTAAAATTTGATCTCGACAAGGTTTCATATTCTGAAAATGTGAATGATTTGATTATTTTAGATATTTATACAAATATTTTAAATTTTAAATAAATCAGTAACAATAACAATAAGACAAAAAGAAAAAATTATGTACCTTCAAAGTGTTGATGGAGGAGATGAAAAGATTACATATTATAGATTTTCAATTGGGACAGTTAATAGAACAAAAAATAAAAATTATGGATTACTTTAGAAATGAAAATTGATATTAAGAAAAGTTGAAACACAAAAAAAAAAAGATTAAAAAAAAATCAAGATGGACGCTTAGGTGGGACCCCGAGGACTAGGATTTGTGCTTCCATGTCTGTTTATGAGATATGGATAGAAAGAAGTTTAGGGGTATACGTAAATGAAAAAAGAGAGAGTCTTTTTTTTATGTGGAGGAGAGAGGGTTAATTAAAAGAAGGAGTAAAGGTACACCATACACATGAATGGTTCATATGAATAATGGATGGTTATTTGATTTTTATTTTCATTTTATTTATATATTTTTTGAGTTGTGAGCTGTTGCTGTTTAAAGAATTTCATATATAGGTGGAATCCATGATCTATGAGCCCTAAATTAAATCAATCCACCACAAAAATTAAAAAAACCTAAAAAAATAAATTAAAAGAATTTAAAATAAATAAAAAAAATCCAGGGGTCCATGCTTCCTATGGTGGCCCCGCCACTGATTACAATTTCAATTGTAGTCTCCGAAACAATTGTAGTCTCCGAAACAATTTACAATTTACAGTTGAGAGACAACTGTGTTGGAGTCTACAAATCCCTTCGTAGTTTTAGAAGATTTAATCAAGAAATCTTATCAAGGTACGCTACATCAACGACGCTTATAATTATCATATCAAGGTGGGCAAGGATGGATCCACCAGCCAGTTAAATCACACCAACTAAAATTATAAAAAAAAATAATCCAATATCCAGGTTTAGTTTGAAATTATTAATCCCACAACCCTTCTTCTGCCTCAAAACCTCCTCTCTCATCCGCGAGTCGACGATGGCAATGGGTGTGACAATGACGGTGACAGGGAGGGAGAGGAAGGGAAATGTGAGGGGCCAAATAAAAGCAGCTGGTGGAGGTGGTGGTGGCTGATTTGGTGGTGGCCGGTTTGGTGGTTGTGTGATGCCATGGTGGTGGTGGTCGCGGCTTAGGGCGGAGGGGAGGAAGAGAAGAGAGAGAAGGAGAGAAAGAAAACAAATGAGGGTGGTGGGAATAGAAGCACAAAAAAATTGTGTATAAATGTAATTGTGGGATTCGGATTTTCACAAAATTCAGGTAACGGGGTTAATAGGATTGTGAGATTAACAAAAAAGAAAAAGAAAAAGTGGGGCTATCCTTTCCCAACAATAATGCAATGCTGTACATTATATAAAGGTTTGGGTTCTGGGGATTTGACATCCACCCAGCGGGCCACATTCGGTTTTAATTTATTTATTAATTACAGTTCAAAATATAATCATATATACTTTGAAACATTTACTTCATTAATTTTTTTTACATTTATTAAAAATGGGTTCATTTAACTTAAAATGAACAATATACACTTTATCAAACATATACCTTATTAGATGCTGTTTATTATTTTAAAAAAAAATTAAAATATATGTGATCTGAGTTTTGATTTGTAAAAACTAGTCTTTCCCCACGCACGATGTGCGTGTAAATAAAAAAATATTTTGAAAAAAACTAACACCTTCAATTTTTTTAATCCATTTATATGTAATATAATATATCATATTATGTATACATATATGATATAATGAAAATTTTAATAATAGTAAAATAAATCATCCATAAAATTTAAAATGAAATATAAAAGAAATATGTTACAACTAAAAATAAAAATTTAACATATATACCTTTCCACCAACCATATATTGTAAAATACTCCATTTGAAACTTTAAAAACAACAATATTGCTCGAATTCATTTTTTAAAAAATTGCTCGGATGGAAAAAAAAAAGTGACATATATATATAATTTAATTTTTTTAGAATTAAGAGTCCAACTTGAACGGGTTGAACCTAACCCAACCAAAATTTATTTTTATGTAGAATCTTTCATTTAATTTTTATGGTTTTCAAATATCTATTTTTATATAGAATCTTGGGAAAATGACAAAAAAAATCTCATAAGAGTTTGAAATGCCCAAATCAGCCATTTTTTAAAATTATACCTAAAAATTTCTCATTTCAGAGTTTTGGAAACACAAAAGACTAATCTATCTTTATCTAATTAAATCTTTAATATCTCTCTTTATTCCACACTAAAAACATATTTTTCATACAAAACAATAATCTCTTTATACATGATGAAAATCAATCATTTTAGAGGTTTTGTTATTATATATTGTATGTTTTTTATATATATATTTTACATGATATTATTTATTATTTTCATTGCGTATAATCATAATATGTAATTTAAATATATGTTGTGCCCTAATGCAACATATGATATTTTAATATTCTAAATCTTTATTCACATTTTTTATTTTTTAACTATTTACATATTTTTATGATATCATTAGTACATATCCATTTAAAAAAAACATCAATATTTAATAGTGTTCATCATAAAAATTCAAATTATATTGGTACATATTTCACAAAATCCACCTAATCATAAAGAATTTATAATAAAAAATTGATCTAAATGTAAATGTGTAAAATATATTAATAAAATTAAGATGGTGAAATATTTTAACAAGGTTAAAAAATGTGGAATGTATTAAAGATTTAATTACATAAGGATATATTAATCTTTTGTGTTTTCAAAATTGTAAAATGAGATTTTTTTAGGTATAATTTTAAAAAGTGGCTGATTTAGGTATTGCTAACTTTTGAGAGACTTTTTTAGTCATTTTCCCTAGAATCTTTTACTTATAGTGTCTGATAAAATGTTCTTCATCTTTTTTTTTGTTATGCAGAGAATCAACTTTTACAAAATTTTAATTGTTTAAAATAATACATTTTTAAAGTCAAACTCGAATCCAACCCAACCCGAATCAAACCCAAACACGAAAAAACTAAGAATTAAATTATTCCGGATCTAATAAAAATTAATAATAACAAAAAATATGATGACGTGGCACAATCAACACCATTCATTCAATATGTCTTTAAAATCCTATGATAAGATTATAAGACTAAATATTAGTAATATATGATGATGTGGCATAATCAACACCATTCATTCAATATATTTTTAAAATCCTATGATAAGATTATGAGACTAAATATTAGTTTTGAATTATAATAGACTTTAAAAAATTTATTAGGGGTAAATATGTAAAATATTGTTATACAATTTAAAACAGTATTGGTTAGTAATATAAATAGATAAATGAGGATCAATTATGATCTCTAAAATCAGGGGATTACATGTATATTTGTTTTGTTGTGTGCTTTAAAAAAATTGATATATCATATATTCTTAATATTTTGAGTATCCTATAATTAATTATAAATAAAAATATATTTTAAGATATAATGTAAAATCATTAAAAAAATATTTCGAAAATATAATAAAAATATGTTATAAAATGATTAAAAATAATCCATTATATTATCTGAATTGAATGAGATTTGGTGGATATGATATTATGTTATTTAAAATTTATATATATTCCATTGTTGTCTCAATCTAAATCTTAAAAAAATGATGATATGACATGATCACCACTATTCATTAGATTTGATTAAAATCTCCCATTATCTTCTTTTTTTCATTTTTACCCTTAACTCAAAAGAAAATGATTATAAAAAATTAAGGGTAAATTTAGAAATGAAAGTATTACAAAATTGAAAACACTTTTGGTTAGTAATATAGAATAGATTTGTTTTGTTGTGTTCTTTAAAAAAATTGATATATCATATATTCTTAATATTTTGAGTATCCTATAATTAATTATAAATAAAAATATATTTTAAGATATAATGTAAAATCATTAAAAAAATATTTCAAAAATATAATAAAAATATATTATAAAATGATTAAAAATAATCCATTATATTATCTGAATTGAATGAGATTTGGTGGATATAATATTATGTTATTTAAAATTTATATATATTTCATTATTGTCTCAATCTAAATCTTAAAAAAATGATGATATGGCATGATCACCACTATTCATTAGATTTGATTAAAATCTCCCATTATCTTCTGTTTTTCATTTTTACCCTTAACTCAAAAGAAAATGATTATAAAAAATTAAAGGTAAATTTGAAAATGAAAGTACTACAAAGTTGAAAACACTTTTGGTTAGTAATGTAGAATAGATGAGTGAATCTAATAATTTCCATTCTATTCAGCCCACTTAAGATGCCCACCCATTGTAGGTGACTAGGCCCAGATCCACCTGGGCCTCCTAAGTCCAGGCAGAGAAAGGATAAGTGTGCCTAGGATGATGGTAAGGGATACATCCAGTTCTGCATGTGTCAACCTTCAACCGGTTTGAATTTTTCTTAAAAATATGTAAATGCCTAATGAAATACATATTATTATAAATATATAAATTGTATAACTAGATATACCTATACATATTATTTTCTTGAAAAAAAATTTAAAAATGAGTTTTTCATACAGTGTACCAATAGAGTATGTATTATATTACGACAATATATATTCCACTACTAATTAAAGTGTATATGCAGTTAGAGGACCATCTCTAGACAACAACAAAACATACTGAGTATATAAGTGCCCTAGACAGATGTCTCGCTTTATAAAACAATGTCAAAGGAGGCAGCTGTCATTTTATGTTGACGGTCTTTTGACCTGGTTAAATATCTCTTCTAACCAGGAGAGCAGATAGTGGGGTCCTCCATTTTTTGTTTCTTGTTTCCATTCTATTTTTCTCTGTACTTTTTTATATCTCCTCACCTCTTTCAGAATTGCATTTCGAAATAAAAAATGAAATCATGGTAACTATTTTTACATTAAAAAAAAAAAGATAATTAATCTCATTCGTCTCAACAAGCTAAACCAGAGCCGGTCCTGAGAATTGATATTTTTTAATGGGAACTAAAGTGGGACCCCATATATATTATATTAGAAAAATCTTATTTATTTAATTTTATACTCCATTTTATTTTAAGTCATGAACAAATTATAAAATAGATACAATATTTTAAAATAATTTAAAAGCCTATAAGCAACAAAATAAATTAAATTTTAATGAAATGAAAAAGTTATAAAATCATAAAAATACTTTAACACTATTTATTTTAAACATCAAGAGGGAACTAGGGAGGAAAAGATACAGTAAGAAGGAGATATATATTATCATTGTGGTTGAAGAAATTTAAGGAGGGGAGTAATTTTAGGTTTGATTTTGAAGAAAGATTGTGTGTTGAGATTAAAATGAAAAAAGTAAAAGTAGCACATGCCATGAGCTAAGTGCTGGTAATTGCATGCTAATTATTATGCATCTCACTTTCTTTAATTTCTTTTAAAAGCAGGTAGTTCTTTGAAGGTAGCTTTGACAGCTACTCATGCATGTTTTGCTACAATGGACTAATCTGATTGCTGTGGCGACCAAGGCTGACCAATAAAAATAATAACTTAGTTAAGCCCGAGACAAATATTGCTAAAATGAGACCTAAGGATGTTTTGTGATTGTCATCATACACATTTATTCTGATAAAACAGATTCTTGAGGAGTGAAGGTGACTTGAAGCCATGATCATAATTTAGTCTACATCATCTAACGAGTGAGTATATATGTGAGAATGAGGCCTTGGTTTCGACGTGTTTTAAAGCTGTAGACGGACAATATCATAGGTGTAATCTCGGAACGCTACATATACAAATGCAACATCACTGTATAATGGGCAATTATAAAATCTTCATATCCTTTTTTCAAGATGATTCCATTCTTTTCTTACATAACTCGCATTACTTCTTTGGTGTGGCACGTGGTCGGGAATTTGGAAGTCATCAGGTAAAGAAGGAATTCTTCTATAGATGTATAAGATCTCAAAACAAAAATAATAAAACCATAACATTATTAAAGTACTTAAAAAAATTCGATTTTGATTCACTGATTGAGATTGTCGAAACCAAGGTAGATACTCCGATATATCTTCTGTTGCACGTGTCGTTCTGAGATCCAGAGCGAATCCGAGGGCGATTTATCTTTATATCATGAGTTCATGACGTCATGTTTATCTTAATTTCTTCCTTCCACCTTTTTTACTCAATCATGTTTCATAAAAGGAAAATGTTATACATCTCTCTCTCCTCCCAACTATCCGATTTCAGTCTAAACCTGTGTTTTTTAATTTTATAAAAAAAGAGTATATCTCTAGTAATAAATTACATATTTTTATAAAAAATTAAAAAATATATTTTAATAAATTATATCATGCATTTTTTTAAAAATCTCTCTGTAGTCTGTTTGAAATCTATATAACTTTATGATTTTTTCAAAAGTCCATGTAACCCTTTAAAAACATCTGTGCAAATTCAAATAATCTCCTCAGTTAAATTTTCGTTGATTGATTATGATTATTATGCAACTATTTGTTTGGTAAACATAGTATACCAAAAGGCCCCTATAATGTGTGAAAAATAATTTTTTTTTGTTTTATAAATGATGATTTTATCCCTCCAAATAAAGTCTTATAATCTATCCAAATGAGTAAAATTATGATGTAATTAAAGTTTTCTGTATTTTTAACAAATTATATATTATTTTTGGTATATTGTATTTTCATTCAAGGTCAACAAAACTAAACATTGGCAGAATATTCATCATCTATTTATAAAAGTTTGACTCAAGAGGATTATTTAGATTTGCATAGATGTTCTAATTTCAAAGTTGTTATATAAGCTTAAGTAGTTTATAGGGGGTTATTTGAATTTTTCTCTTACGGAAAATGTATAAAAAAATTAATAAAATATATAAATATCATTCATGTGAATATATGACATTAATGAAATATATCATATTAGAATTGAAATTGAAAAAAAAAACTGTGTCCGACACCACTAAAATCATTGTGTCACCGTTTTAGTGTTCCGCATGGAAAGCCATGTGAGAGAGTATCTTCGGCGTGGGATATGCCTTATATTTATATGAAGTTACCAACAATGTCTAAGGTCACTTGGATTTGCCATATGCTGGCTATAAGTGTATATGAATAGGAATTTTTTTACTTTGTGATTTTTTTTTTTGTGCATACAGGGTTTTACATTGTGATTTTTTTATATTGTAATTAATGAATGAATGATTAGTGACTGATTAATAATTTTAAGAAAACTAAGTTGCACGTACATGTTAAGAGTTTTGTGACATCCAATTTTTTTGTCTTAATTTTGAACACGCCAATGGCACCATATATATTTCCAAGTTTTATTTATTACTATATGATTTTATATATATATAAGCATATATTCTAAGATGCTATTAGACTCAGTCTATATATCATTATAAATCCAATTAAATATATACGTCGTTAAATGAGATATATATCCCATTAATTTTTTTTATATTTACTAGCAATGAGTTCATTTAAACTCAAAATAGAATACTATATTTTCTATTTAAACATATATTTTGTTAAATGATGTCTACTATTTTAATTAAAAACCATACATAGTCTGCGTTTGGATTGTAAAGCAATCAAGTTTACTATTTTCTATATTATAGTGACTGGTGGAGCTACAAATAAGAGGCTTGATATATGAATATTCTTGTGTTACAATCTCCTCCATTTTGAACGTGGCTTTACATTTTTGCAAATTCACTGAATAATTTGCTCTTCTTTTTTCTTTTTCTTAATTTTTTCCATTACTGCATCATGGATATATCATCATAGTTTTCTTTACCATCATGACAGTATATATTGATACGTCACTGTTCTATGATTGATGCTTAATTTCAAGGACCATTTGAGGCATTCAACATATATAACATCTCATTTTTGTTCAATTTTTTTTAAAAACTTTTACAATGTCACAGCGTGATTAAAGAACACAAAGATCGGAGAAGATATGCACACAATGAAATATGTCCCCATTATGTTAGGCAACAATTCTGTGAGAGTTATTGAATGGACTGAATCCTGTCCATCTCCATATAAGCATCCCCCCCCCCCCCACACACACACTATTTTGTCTTGGATATTGGAAAATCCAAAAGTCCACATAACACCAACTACATATATAATTATGTGACACCCCACAATCTCAATAATTCCTCTACATCTCCACTACAAAAGAAAATGCAGGTCACTCTTTAAATTTCCAAGATGACTGGGGGCCTGGTCCAAGACACACACGTACAGTCCCAACCACACACATATATACCCATTATAATGATGTTAGTTGGTGCTGAAGTTTATCATAATATCATATCATATCAAGATATGATTTTCATTTGAAAGCATGCACACACCAGCCGTATATTCCAAGTTAGCATCCAATGTTTGTCTTTCAATGCTGCAATCAAGGTGGTGTTGTTACGTGGTCTCTGGTGATTCACATGAACAAGATATATATGTATCAACTTTGGATTCGATTTTTTATTTATGTTGAATTGGATCTTTGGGAGGGGGAACCATATCTTCTTCTTGGGCAGGTGGATTCTTTCTATGACTCCACGTATCCCTAAAAGGGGGGGCCTCCCAATTTTATGATTCATGTGTTAAGGTTTCCGTGGGCAATCCGTGAACACACATTAATCTTAGCTTCCTCTCTCTGTATGTCATTTGAATGTTTGTTTTGTTTTGTGAGCTTTGTTACACTTTCTTTGTATATTTTGTTAATTCTCTTCATGTATTGTATCAAGATTTATATCTTATTAAAAAAAATTTATATTTTTTATAAATAATATTATTTAATTCATTTAAATATTTATATATATATAATTCAATTTTTATAAAAGTGTATAGTATATACTAGTCTTCCCCACGCATGATGTGCGTTCAAACTAAAAATAATATATCTTAAAAAAAATCACCTCTATTTTTTTAAAACCTGTCAATACATAATCTAAAAAAATTGATAAAGTTTATTTTTGCTTGGTAAGTTGAGAGAACATTAATCTTTATATGGATTTATTAATATTGTAACTATTAAATCCGATCCAACATAACCAACCAATAGATATAACAAATTTGACATGATAAAATAATATTAATTTGTAATATTATATGTAAAATATGATATTTGGAACATTATATATTATACTTAAAACCATGCATTTATACAAATTTATTTTTAAAATTAAAGATTTATGAAATTCAATAAAATAGATTTGATAAATATCTAATATTATCCTTTAAATTTATTGACTTTTTTTTCATTCTTACCCTTAATCCAACAGATAATAATCATAAAAAATTTAAGGGTAAATTCGGAAATGAAAGTATTACGAAGTTGAAAGCATTTTCGGTTAGTAAAATAGATAGATATGATTTTAAGAAAACAAAAATGTGCGAGCATTTTTTTATTGTAAAATGGATTATAAATTTTTCTTGTTTAATAATATGATTTTACATGTATCAGTGTATATGTATGATCAGCCAAATATTTTTAGCCCCTGCAGAGGCCTTCCCCTAGTCTTTGATAAGATGCACAGGCATATCCCATGTATTTTCTCTGTATGCCGCCAAGGCCCAAGGTCCCTCGAAACAGAAAGTGGTTGCAAGTAATCCAAACTCCAAAGAGATCATATGACAGAATATACACTAATACATAGACATAGAGATCTTAGCTTTGATACTCTTGTCCCCTTCTTCAACCTTTCAATTCCTTGCCTCCCATAAATCCTGTAAAGAGAGAAACCATTCTTTCTTGTTTATGTACATTATGGGTTGAAACCATGGGCGGCACCACGTATAATGTGATAGAGTCAATTGATCATATCACATTTAAATAATAAAAAAATTTAAACCATGACAACTCTGCCCACCAGTAATCCCATCAGTCCATTAATTGACCATATTCAATCCAGATTTTGTTACTCAAAAGTCTCAAAACCCGCCAAATTATCCTTGTTATGGTATTACCATAATAAATATTAGATTTGAACCATCTCCTTTTATCTATTACTTATAAGAATAAAAAAATTTAAAATTTATTTTTTTAATGACTCCATCTATAAAAATTCCTAGAATTGCCACTAGTTGAAAAGAGAACTCTCTCTCACTCATTTTACTAAATTAGACGATTATTAATACTCCCACGTTTGAGTTGTTGAATTCAATCAAGATTTTGATTGATAAGCAAAAGAATTTTATGTTTTCTAAATTTGCCATAACCACTTAGTTTTTATGCATTTATGTATGCACAAACACCTTTTGATTGATTTATATATTATTATAGAATGTGTTGTAAAATATGTTTTGGATCCTTTTTCTTTATAGATCACAAATACTTCTTAACGACTGCCTCGTAACCATTTATAATAATAATATAATAAATTATGCACATATAGGAATGTCTAAATTAGATAGGAAAATATGTGATCGGCCATAATAATAAAGATATTTATAATAAAATATGATAGGATGATATGTTAGATTTATTTTGTTCTAATGGATTTATTATCAATTTTGATCAAATTTTTTTCACTAGTACAATCAATGAAATATGATGGATGCCAATCAGTTATGTTTAATCAAGGTCAGTTTTGATAATGGAATGAATCCTCTATCTACTTGTATTTTTAAATCATTCAGACAACCCAATTTATATTAAACAAAATGAATCTATTTATCACACTAGCCCCATTCATTTAATTATTTGAAAACCGTCAGATGTATTTAAGCAAAAACAAGCAGAAACAACAAAGTATCCACTGTTTTTTCTTAGCCTTGAATACTTCAAAACATCTCTCGAACTTTAATTTTTTTGAAATTTTAGGTGCGTTTGGTTGCGGGATTCACGTTTTTGTGCGATTACGCAGCTTTTACAATAATAAAAAAGCTGCTTTTACAATCGTACAATCAAACAATTTTATTGTAGCAATTTTCTGCAGACAGATTTCAAACAAATTGTGCTAAAAACTGCGATTTTGAAAAGTTTAGAGATGAGCAAAATCAGTTTTTGCAATCGCACAACCAAAAACATCAAAAAAAACATGAATCTTTTCAATTTGGGAAAATCTCCACATTTTTCACGTGTAAAAGATTTTTAACTTTGACATTGGGCGCACAATGTTTTTACCATAAAAAAGTGAATAAATAGTTTTCCAAAACAATCTTGATAGTTGATAATCAGGCCTCAGTTTTCAGGCCCTAATCACAAGCCCCATTCGATGGCATTTTTTTTTATTGATTATGTGTTTGACATTTTCAAAAATTCAAGAAGATAAAATATAATATTATTTTTCATTAACTAAATGTACCATTTATTAAATGTAACACACAACGAAAAATGTGTTTGACATTTTTCATAAAATGTAACTGACTATTAAAGAGATGATCTACTTTTAAATTGTTTAAAAATTATATGGAATGTAAAACATTTAGGTAAATGTAATTGTTATGTTACATTAATGTAAATGTAACTGTTATTATGTAAATGTAACAAATAGTTGTGAGAAAATGTAAACATTTAGCAAATGTATTTATATTGTATGAGATGAATCTCATTTATGTAAATTGAAAAATGGTTGTCAAATGCTAGAATGCAATAGATATGTGAGATGTATTTAAAGAATGAATCTATTTTTCATGAAATGAGATGTTTTCATTGTTGTTGTAACAACCAATATAAAATGTAACTGCTTCATATGGTAACTATATGTGTTTTTTATTTAAATTTAAATACAATAATACCTGACTATTTTAATGATTTCAATTGCATAACATTCATTTTTAAATTGTTGCATAAACAAAAAAGTCAAGAAAAAACACAATATGAAAGCGAGGCTGAAAATTCTTCAAACAGATCAAGATTTCTATTCTTTCATGTTTTCACGATATGAAAACAATTGGATTGGTGGAAGAACAAATGAATATACAAGATTCAATTAAAAAAAACGTGGAAATAAATTTGGCGAAAGAAAAAAAGAAAAGAAAAGAAAAAGTAGAGTAAATGTGCCGCACAAAAAGCAAAGGAAAACTTATAACCGTCTCCTCGATTTGAGGGATCAGATATCCAAAAAGTCAGTTTTACCACACAAGGGTGTATAAGGGAATGTATATATGCCACCTCATGGGACTTGTGATGGCTTATATTTTAGGGCTTAAAAAACATTATTGTTCCCAAAAGCAAATATTTATTTAGAGGAGATAAACTCTAAGCCCCTATTTAGATGAAGGAATTGGATTATCCTGGATAGATAATAATACAAGTATAGATAACAGTTCCATCAGAAAAAAAAAAATTTGTTTGTTTGTGTTTTCAGTTATTCTCGTTGGAAAATGTGATGAGGTAGTTTTTGTTTGTTGTTTGACTTGGAATGGATTAAGAATAAATGAATAATAAGTGGTGGATATGGTGTCTATACTTTCTAAATGTCATTTTAGAGGCATAGATAAGGTGATATAAGCCTATACGATGAGGACCCTGGAATTGTTATACTGGTTTATACCTATTTATATTGACATTGTTATACCAGTTTATACCCCTTAAAAAAACTCGTTCCCCCCTATACATATTTATTCTACCTTATACCTCCATCCGAACGGGGCTAATGGTTATACTTTAATAAATGGAATAAAACCCTGATAATCATATGTTTAATATATAAAAAATTATCCAAATAAAAAAGAAAAAAATTTATATCACACTATGACTTTTCTTAAAATCCATATAACCCCCTGAAAATACCTAGTAAATTCAAATAATTTCATGAATAAAATTTACGTTTATAGATAATGAATATTTTATAAATATTATGCTTGATTAACCCTAGTAGAAAACATCGCATACCAAAAAAACCCTACAATGTGTCAAAAATGTGAAAAATATTATATAAATGAGGATTTTACCTTTCGGATAGAGTTTTATAATATATCCAGAAACGGTGAAATCATCATTTTTAAGCATTTTTCATATTTTTAGATTTTTTAGTATATTATGTTTTCAATCAAGATTAACTAAATGAAATATTTATAAAATATTCATCTATTAAAGAAAATTTTATTTAGGGGGTTATGTAGATTTACTAGGTGTTTTCAACAAGTTATATAAATTTTAAGAAAAGTCAAGAAGTTATATGAATTTTAGTCAAGATTTTGGGGATTGCATGGATTTTCCAAAAAAACCGATCAACAATATCATGACTTACCATGTCCGGATAAGCCATCCACCAATCAAACGCAGGATAAACATAATAGACCGACATCATATCATACAAAACCTTAATTAAGGAATCGTGCATGAGAGGAATGGAGGTGACATTTTCATGGCACATATATCATTCTTTTCTTCCCTCCCACATGATTGATGATTCTCACCCAGCTGGACCACATGAAAACCCCAGATTTAACTGGTCCAAAAAACCAAAACAAAAAAAGAAGTTTCTGTTTAGCCGACCCGCCAATCACTGCTTTCTAATCCAGAAAAAAAATGACACTTTCGGTTAGCCACAGTATCCACATGTACACAAAATATCAATCCATCCCACATAAATAAAAATAAAAATAAAAATAAAATAATCATAATCACATTTGTCTCCACTCCTCTCCCTATATATAGTAGGTATACCCTCTCAATGATATAAACCTCAAACAAAACAAAGACAAGTACACCTTCATAAACATACCTTCATACACACACACACACACACACACACACAAATATGTTGTTGTGGAATGTCATCCTCTTCACCACCCTCTCCTACCTCTTCTTCTTCTTCATTATCAAGAGAGCACCATCAAAACCCAAGCTCCCACCAGGCTCCATGGGTTGGCCCTTCATCGGCGAGACCCTCCAACTCTACTCACAAGACCCCAACATCTTCTTCACTTCAAAACAGAAGAGGTAGTAGTAGTACTTCTCACAATCTCATTCATTCCTTTTAAAGTCAGTCTCTCATAATCTCATGCATGGACTCTCTTTTATGAAGGTATGGAGAGATATTCAAGACTCACGTACTGGGTTGTCCGAGTGTCATGTTGGCCGGGCCGGAGGCCGCCCGGTTCGTGCTGGTGAGCCACGCCGACCTGTTCAGGCCGACGTACCCGAAGAGCAAGGAGCGCATGATCGGACCCTCGGCTTTGTTCTTTCACCAGGGGGACTACCATGCACGTCTCAGGAAGTTCGTACAGGCCTCGGCGTCGCCCGGCGCTTTACGACGGTTGATCCCCGGCATCGAAGCGCTGGCCGAGTCCGCTCTGGATTCATGGGCGGCCGACAGTCGAGTCGTCAATACGTTTCAAGGGATGAAGAAGGTTTGGTTGGACTTTTTCTTCATTTACTTTACTTATATAAGCATCACACACACACACCATGGTAGGGGTCCAAAAGGTATATATATTTGGTCTCATATATGTATTGAACATGCGATACCATGTTGACCGTTCGAATAATTGTTATTTTTTAATTTTTTTGAAATGTCGTTGAAACTCTGTTCAAACGGCAATTCAAATGCCTAGAAATGCGTTTTTATTGGCTGCGACATATATCTGATAAGTAGAAGGATTCAAATGATACGTGTGGTCGCATATGTGCTGAGACTTAAAACAGCCTAGTTTTTATAAGAGGACAAGGGGTTGAGATAAAGAAAATATTGGTTAAATCATTTGTTATCTCATATGGCATTAAAAAGGGATAAAACATGAACAATTGTTCACATTTTAAGATAAAAAATAAAAATAAATTGCTCTGAATAAAAGGTGGAACATACTTTATCCTAATTTGTTATCCCTATTTTATAAAATTGGGATAACATTTATGATTACCATTCCAAAAAAAAAAAAAAAAACCAAAAAAAAAAAGTGTTCCATCAAACAATATTAATGCTCCATTAATAGGAAGGGTAGATTTGATATTTTTTAAAAAATTGAAGTTATCTCATATTTGATCCAAATATAAAATTGAGTATAAAAACATGAAAAATAAAAATAATAAAAAGCATTATCAAATACAAATCTGAATAAAATAATGATTTTTTTATCCTTATAAATTAAACTAACTTATCTTAAAAATTTATTCATTTACCAAATTAGGCCTTAAAGAAACTACATGAAACGCTGTCCTATAAAGTTTTTTTCCATGTTTTTTGAGTTGCATGTTCACTTGGTTTTTGGGGACTCTTTTTAGCTCTCTTTCGACGTGGGCATACTCGTGATCTTCGGAAGATTGGATTCGTATTATGAGGAGGAGCTCAAGAAGAACTATAGTATTGTTGACAAGGGTTACAATTCTTTTCCAAATAACATACCCGGAACAAACTACTACAAGGCTGTCATGGTAATTAAGATATATATTAGAATAACTTAAATCACTTTCTAAAAATCTTTGTTTGAATTTTTAATTCAAGTTGTTGATGAATTTTTTTTTATATTATTGTGCATGGAAAGGCAAGGAAGAGACTGAGTGAGATACTGAGTGAGATCATCACCAAGAGGGAGAAGAGAATGGAAACAAATGACCTGCTCGACCATCTGATCAACTCCAAGGGTGATCAAGGGGAGATCTTGAGTGACGAACAGATCGCCGATAACATCATTGGCATCTTGTTTGCGGCGCAAGACACCACCGCAAGTGCCCTCACTTGGATCCTCAAGTACCTCCACGATGACTCAAAGCTTCACGACGCCATTAGAGTAAATAAATTTCTTTCTCTAGCCACTTCTCCATTGTAATGTGGGATATGATCAAATCAGTGTTTGATCTCATCAGCTCTTGTGTCACCTTGACATGTTTAATATATGAGTTATATGAAAATTTTAATCATATGTCGGTCTAAACATTGAATACTGACAAGAACTGATGAGATCGAAAACACTGATTGGATCTCATCTCTAGCAATGCATGCATGTTTGTCCATGATTAGCTAAATTTAGTGACATTTTGAAGGCGGAGCACATGGCGATATATGAAGCTAACAAGGAAAGGAATCGATCGTTAACATGGGCTCAAACAAGAAGCATGCAACTCACATATAAGGTAATGAGAACTTTAATTAATCTATCGTATTGTTGTTACATTTATTATATTACATGTTCTATTGTTGGTTGGAAAAGTTAGTAATGACGTTGTTTTAAATTTTCTTTAGGTGATATTAGAGAACTTGAGAATGGCAAGCATAATCTCCTTCACTTTCAGAGAAGCAGTGGCTGATGTGGAATACAAAGGTGTGACTGAAAATAACACAGCATGCTTTGTTTGTGTGATGTGTAGTCTATCTGTAGTTGTGTGTGATCAGTTTCAAGGGTGAGGTGTGCTGTGTATTGAATTGAAAGGTTTTGTGGGCAGGATACCTCATCCCTAAAGGATGGAAAGTGATGCCTCTCTTCAGGAGCATTCATCATAACCCTGAATTCTTCACAGATCCTTTCAAGTTTGACCATTCAAGATTCCAGGTATGGGTATTCACTTTTTTCAACAAGTTCAATATTGTGTGCGGTCCTCACATGCTGATTTTTTTTTAAATGTATACTCTGCGTAAGGAATGCACTTTCATAGCATTTTTCATCTAATGAAATTCATACATCTTTGATGAAATGGTACAATGGAGGAGTTGAGAAACAGCATATTGTTTTCCTTCTCCTCTATAGCTTTATTATTCATTCTTTTTTGAAATAAATGAATTAAATATTAATTTATGATTTGTTGATGAATCCATGATAGCTTATATTTTGATGGATGAAATGTAGGTTTCACCAAAGCCAAACACATTCATGCCATTTGGGAGTGGAGTGCATTCATGCCCTGGGAATGAACTTGCCAAACTAGAGATGCTCATCCTGGTCCACCACCTTCTCACCAGATATAGGTGGGGTATACTATACTGTATTATTTTGCTCAAGTCTTTATTCTTTCCATATATCATACATACATATGATAATTTGCACGTGTAGAATTTATATGGAAGTCAGAAATAACTTTCAGTGCTTTGAACATTAGGAAACTTAACTCCCATAAACGACATTTCTTGATACGTTGATACATAAATTCTACAGATAAATAAATGAACATGTGAAGTTGTGAACCATTCAATCATATCCTATTCAAAAAGTACACTTTTAAGAGTGAAATTTAAAGGATCAGGTTTTTTTTCGTGCACTAATCCTAATTTTTATATTTAAAATGATAAGTAGTCTTATAGTTGACACTTTGTGGAGGTATACAACATCAACATCAACAATAGTAGCCCTTTTAAAAGGTTTAATTTAAAAACCTGTGTTATAAATCCATATTAAAGTCACTTTCAAAGTAAGTTGGGATTTCATTAAAGGAAAATATCTAATTAATTTGGTGGCCCAGATTTACAAGATGGACCATTTCCTTTCACTTTATCCAGTATTATTTTTCAGGTATGGGATCAACTGAACAAGAAATTAAATCTCACCTATCATGATCTATCACTATCAGGTCAGGTTTTAAGATTTATCACTGAATTTAAAAACTGGACAATTAAAATCCTTAAATTGTGTTCTTTTTCCTTAGTTTTACTTTAGATCATTTCTTTCTGTGGGGTACATTAGATCATATCATATATTCATTAGCAAATGTTATTTATTTTTATTTTGTTTTTGTGCACAGGTGGGAAGTAGTGGGAAGCCAAAGTGGGATTGAGTATGGCCCATTCCCTGTGCCCAAGGGTGGCCTGTCTGCCAAATTTTGGAGGCTGACCCAATGACATCACCCTCTCTTCCCTCAATCATAATTATTTACATAAATTTATGTTATGTCTTTGATGCAAAGACCAATCTTTTTTTACTTTTTTGGGTTTCAGTGATTTGTATCACTGAAGAACTGCCATGTGTCTGGTTGTCATCAAATAGCACAATCATGACCACAAATTTAGTGCAGCTTTTCTCTATCATAGATGTGACTGAAGGACTATTGATTTCCTGAAAAAGAAACTTTTCTTTGCCTGGATATGGGGGAAGAACCGAAGAAGGAAAACCAAACTTGGTTTTGAATTGTTGCTGTTTTGTGGCCTGTGAACTTACACATGAAGGGAATAGAATCCCCAGATAACACCCAAAAAGCAGTTAATGTTTGTGATCTTAGCATTCTCTGACTATCTTTTGTGTGTTGATGGTACAATTTTTCTTTTATTTTTGTGATTCTCTGATATATGTTATAGCCGGCCCTAAAAAGCAACAAATTAGTTAGAGCCAAGACCAAATTTTAAAATGAGGACCATATTAGCTATTAGAAATTATATAGCTATTAAAAATTATATCTTGAAAAAGTAACTGCTATCCACGACACTCGACCTACCCAGGTGTTCGTCGATTGGTGCAGATATCCGAAAGATTAGTTTTTGTTTCGAAGAGTTTGTGATATCTCCCATAACTAAAATATATATATATATATATACTGATTGTCAACTAGGTTTTATTTTCTGAATAAAAACTATACTCAGCCAGCTTTTTAATGAAAGATGTTATGTTAACACAAAAACCAAAATCCAAAACTAAAAGCTAAAGTTTCAAAAAAACCTATTTGAAAATGAAAAAAAAACTAAAAAAAAAAAACTCCGGCACTTTCTAAACTCATTAGAAGTTGAGAATTATGAGCATAGTTGCATAGAGGCTTACCATTTTCTGTTTCCTTGTCAAACCTAAACTCATGGTCCAGACCATCAATCTACAGCAACCATGAACAAGTACTCTCCCTTTGTTAAGGTTCATGGATATAGTAGAAAGTCTACTAAATGACCTAGAAATGCAAAATAGGAACTATTGTTATGGCAAAGAATCACTGACTAGCTAATAATCAGGAATTTCAAAAAAGGAAAAAATATATATAATTAATGACACGAATATCTGTAGGAAGAATATACTTGCATAGACAAATCAAAGATGGATCTTCAGGTCAATGTAAGGAAGAATATCTACATGGAGCACAAAACTTGTGTTCCAGGGATAAATCATGAAAATGTCACGTTAACTTATTTTTGGACTGTAAAAGCAGCTATATAAGAAGAAGCCCAGAACTAGAATCCTTCTTAGATACAAATTTCTCCCTGACAGATAGTTCTCCATAATATTTAACAACAAAAAACAGCTTGGAAACTAAAGCAGCCATCCATAGCATTGGCAAGTGGTGTTTTATTTCCCCATATTCATATTGCCTCTTTCTCCTATATTCATATTTCATAGTTATTTTTTTCTTTTCTCCCAAGATATTTTCGTGACGAGGACCAGAACATTAGTTGGACAAACCCAGATGCACAGAATATTCTACAAAGATCATAGGCCCAGGGTGATCGAACCTGTGAGGAGCAAACCCGTGGTTCTAGCCAAAGAGCCAACCCCATGCGTTTTTTTTTCTCTCAAGGCCTTCATAGTTATATATTTTAATTATTTCCTCAAAAAGTTTGTCAGGCTGTTAAACTCAGATTTTCAAAACTTTCATGCATCTAGCTACGTGGCTTCAACTTTTCAGTGAAGAGTCTGTCAAGTTGTTTGCCAAAATAAATTGACAACCAGAAAAATTTATGCATTTGAGAACAAAGACAGATGATAAGTACCCATAACATCTTCTCAATATGACGATAAGTATATCAACATCTCAAAGGAAAGAATTTCTGAAACCATAAATCCAAGTTTTCTTTATCAAAAGATAGGACCATAAAACATTTTACAATCCATGAAATTTGCATGCCCATGTTCAATCTTAAAGAAACTGCACAAATTTGCTGAATCGTATGGCATGGTGTGACACATTCATGTTTAGTTAAAAGAACATGCATACATTGAAACAGTATGATCAATTTTGATCATCCAATTTTCCCCAAAAATCCTTATATCTGGTGGTCAGACATTCAGGAAGCCTCACATAGGCCTTACCATGCGAACTAGATGATAATCGTATTGTAGATGAGAAGCCTACCTGAATGGCATCCCTCTATCTTATGTTTCCATTTTGGAAAAGATCCACCTAGAAAAGAAGACAAAGTAGGAGAATGAGTACTTCTGAATTTTGTTGCAAACAACAGGGAAACAGTTGTGTTTATCATTTACATAGTGATTCCAACAATTTCAATAATGGATAGCCTGAAAGATCCAGGCTTCCTAATTAACAAATTTTGACCTCAAAAATAGTTGGCAACCCCTCCTCGATTCATCTTCTAGAGAAAATTTTGGTACAGCAAATAAATGAAACAATTCAATCTATACATCTTGTGATGGAGACAAAAATTTACTAATGGCAGCATCAATCCTCTCCTTGTCTCTGGTGGCAAATGATTCCAACAAAACTCCATTCTTATAGAAGTGGAATAGAGGCACAGCCTGCAACATAAGTTCACCTCCATGAGCATCAAGCCGTGTGGTGAAATAACTTAATAAAATAATAGGACTCTTAACTACAACAGTTGTAAAATCCTGATTAATTAATAGACAAATTCCATGTATAAAATGATAATGAGTGCCACATAGTTTTGAAACACAATTTCTATCTTGAGAAAATCCTAAACCAGGATCTTTTGTAATCCGATGCATATCTGACAAGACATATTGATAGATAGATATTGTGCATGCATGGTTCATATAGATACAATTGAGTGTACAGGTGAGAGCATGCACATGGGGATGATAGACGACTTGGACGAGATTTTTTTAGGTCATTCTATCTCTGCATCTTGAAAGTCTCTCTTGCACCAAATACTGATATGTATCCTAACCTTTATCCTAAGCTCATCTCTATCTATAAACTGCATACAACTTTAAGGACTTGTCACTAGCTTACCTTTTGTTAGAAAATGAAGATACCTTTAAAACCTGGATGGAAAGATTTAATAAAATAGGCAAAGTAAACAAAAAAAATTCTAAATATAATACCATGTTCTATCATAATATATTTAAAAATGTCCTAGAATATACATAGAGGCAGATTCAGAGTATATCAGTTCATAAATCACCAGAAAATTTATATCATCGACTGAAGAAAAGTTTCAAAAGATTACCCTTATTCGTAATTGTTCAGCCACCTCAGATTGCTCGTCATACTCATCAATGACCTTATAATTTTCCAATAACAAACAAAATATTCACATCAATAACGCATAAAAAAAATTTATAGGATAAAGCAATTTTTTTCTTAAGAAATGACATATTATTAGTAAACAAATCTGGAAAGCATGGAGTGTTACATAAAAATTAAAAGCTAAAATGTGACTAAGATATGTATCACTCCATCTATTAACATCAGAATAGCAAAGAATATATACTTTTGATAAGCATGATCCCATGAAGGTGTCTATCTGTAATCTTAAGCCATTGAGAAAAACCATCTATTATGGAATATCGTTTGCTTCTAAATTATCATTTTTATCATTCACAAAGCAGATCAGATAATGCATGATGAAGTTCTGGGGCAAACAAAATACCAATAATAAAATTTTAGAGAAGCTGAGTTTGAACCATATATCATGCACATATCCAAATTGTAACATGGAAGTAATTTTTATTTATGTACCTTATGAAGAAGTAGGGTAGTCCTAAGGAATGCCATATGAATATACTGTCATACATAACCTCATTACTTCAGCTTAAAAAACCCACAAATTTAGTGATTAAATACATGGTAGCAAGCTTGTTTAATCTGCCCTAGTGTTTATACTTCCAATTGTGGTGTGCTTCACGATTTAGAATTCTCAGATTTAAGATTTTTACATGGATCCAAATTTCAAGCTCAAGCCCACATCGTGAACCCCATACTGCTGAACCAGACCTTTTTTTTCTGGTTAGGTAAGTGGTGGGACTGGAACCCTGTACTTCTTGGTTGAAAATTCCATTGTAAGTTTGTAACCATTGAGCTATGGGTCCAAGCCCCAACTCGGTTATTTTGACAGATGTTAGCCATATCATAGTCATCGGTTGGGCACTTGGGCACAGGTCAATCAATTAAGGTCAAGTTCAGTTTGCAATCATTTTGATTCTTCAATTGTGACACATTATAAGAACAGTACAGATGTTACATCATCAGAAGTTGAATCCAGGGCTTATTTGAGATCGATTACCAAGGGTTTTTGTCATTTTCCTATTGGGTCATATTGGGTCTCAAGGATTAACTTCAGATATTGAATTCCTACGATTTTTTTTTTTTTTGAAAGGAAACAGAGCTGTGAATTAAATAAACCTAAAATGCTTTGATTTCACCATCACGGTAATATAAAGGATCCTATCTCTCAGGCTATGCTACACTTAAATACAGGTGGATGAGGATGACCATCAGCTTCCTACTATAGCCAATTTGGTTAGCAGTCAAGATGTAACTAAATCCACACCATTCACTATAAGGAAACTTCTTATAGTTTACATCAGCCTGCTTTAATATTTCAATTTGTCAAGTATGAAAATTCTTCATAAGCCCAATAGAATGATGGTTTATCTCTAAACTATCAAAAGGGTATGTGCATTCTGAGTGCTCCCACCAAGATTGAATTTTCTAAAAGCTTTTTGAAGCTTAGCCTGATGAATAAAATAAAATTTGGCCACTTACGACAATGTACAACAAATCTGAATCATTCCTATAAATTATGAAATCATAATTGACAGCAGAAACTTTCACTTCCTGTTATTTACACTTTGACAGCACTCAAGGTGTGTGGTCAGTTTAGCAGAACCCTTTCAATGTTCGGCAAGGTACTGATTAATCAATATATAAGCAACAAAATTGAAATCCCAACCCTTGTCTCCACAAAATCTCAATTTCATGATTCGCAACCACCACTTTGCATAGTACAAAGCATAACCAGTGGACCTTGGAAAAGCAGACATGGTTAAACCACAAAGATGAACACCAAAATAATTGAAAAACTGATACACAGTCACCTAACCGTGTAATTTAAAATTATAATCTAAGCAAGCCGAGTGCAGTATATCCAGTTGACAAATTTTTAACCTGCTTTGATTTCATTACCTTCACACTCATGATGTCAATGTTTTATCAATTAGACTGCAGGCGTCATTCCATTAAATGATCATATTTAGAGTTCAATAGTAAAGTACTGCGAACAATATCAATCCCCATCCGCCTTACATCAAACATAATAATGTCATTAAATGAGGAAAAAATATAATGATAAAATATTTTTGAACATAAAATCCAAACCCGATTTATTATCAAAGTGCATATGTGATGCTACAAAACTCATTAAACTGTCAAAATATGGGCAGAATGGATTAACATTACAATTATTAGTAAAAACATTAAAAAAGAAAAGAAAACTGTACTCACATTATGCTTCAAAAAGATAACAGATGCGTCCTGATCACCAGAACCCTTGCATAATTTTGCAAATCCTTGCTCTATATATTTGCAGCTTCCACAAGAAGTGCGAAAAAAATCAACCACAACCAATGCATTAGTTTCCTTGGCCTTCTCCAAGATTCTGGAAAATTCCTCTTGAGTCTTGAATTCGCGGACACAATCAACTGGACAAAGCTTATCTTCTTCATCAGATTCAGATAACTCTCCCTTATTAGGTGCATTATTACTTTGCATAGCCTGATAGAAGTAATCAAGTTTTACCCAATCCAACTTCATCCTTTTCACAACAGGATACATCTTTGACCTATGTAGGAAAAATCTACATTGGTTCCAGTAACAAGCAGGTGACCACCTGGGAATCGAGTATGCATATCCAGAACCCAATAACCCATCATGGAGTTTTGCAACACTGTAATAGCCCTTTGAATAGAGCAAACTATTCATTTTCATGAAACAGAAACTTTCTTCAGTGTACTGGGAAATGAACCACTGAAATAAAAATCCAGCAAGAAAATATCAAGCTGACACTCCGTAATGATGCATGTGAACTTACAACTCTTCTGGACATTATCTGTATAAAACAAAAGAAAAACACTTAGGGACAAACAAATATTCTGGATGTATTGGATATTCACCTCTAACAATTGAGATCAGTAGATTATAATGAAATTAGAGGTCAGAAGCAAACATATCATCTTTATTATTTGAGACAGATAAATTAGTCCTTCTCTATACACACACTATATATTGTATGTGTGTGTACATCCAAACACAGAAGATTGATCGGATCAAGAGAATTATGTGATGTAACTCAACATCCAATAGTGTAGGATTTGAATGACCATCTTTATTATGTATTTACTTTTTCATTGATTCATGCCAAAATCAGTATGTAGCATGTTTCAATTCGGCTCTATAGTGGATTATTGGACTTTAAGATGAACTCCAATATCAAATAAGCATTCCATTCACATCTAATAACTTACCAGGTCTAGTGAAGCCATAATAAATTAATAAAAGAGTGTAAATTTCCCTACCCACCAATTGGTCTCAGCCTAGGTATGACAGGTCAAGTTGATTTACGTGAAAAGCCAGGCTTGTTCACATTAAACAATTTTGTGCCTTCTACGTGACACCATTATTAATCCACACAAGAATTCTCTCTTCAACCCAAAGTATCTCATCACAATAATGGTTGAGAACAGCTAAGAGAACATCAAATCCTGACAAAACACACCACAATTCACAAAGATGACCGCAATTTGATTGGACAAGGCAGTAGTTTTACAAAAAAAAAATTACTACACATGCCGAATCGGCTTTTTCACAACACATAAAACTCCATACCCCCTCTCCCTACCACCCCTTCTTCCAAAGTCTTCCCTTCCTTGAAACCGCCGCCTAAAACATTACCAACCATTCTTGAACAAAGAGCCTCCTAATTTGTCCTTCACTCTCAATATGGTTTTTCAATATAGGATGATGCTAGCATATTGGGGACCGTCTTCCTATCCATCATCCCAGCGTGCACTTGGGCGATGAGAAATGAGACTGTTTTGAGGGGCGCATTTTTATTTTGAAAATCTGTGGGAGATGACTCGCCAATCTATCATCGATTGGCGTTATGTCTTGGGGGTGTTTCTAGAATTATCTTCGAAAACGATCGTCTCCGAATAGGCGATTAGGGTGCGGTTCTTCGTTGGTAGAAATCTTGTCTACCCTTCTCTGTCTCCGTTTTGTTCTGTCGCACTCTTTTCTTTCCCTTTTTCTATGTTTTTCATTGTATCTTCTCATTACCATTCGGATTGTCTATTTTAAACTTTTTTAAAATGGATATGCCCACAATTTCGCTAAAAAAAATGTTGCAATCTTTAGTATTCATTTTTTGCTACTTCTAAAACCACAATCCATTGAGAGCTCACAATTACAACAACTTCAAACAACATATTTGACTTTCTCTGACTCTCTTTTTTTTTGTTAGATTTATTGCGATTGATGAACAGTGTGTGTTGATGCAAAAGAAATGAAAAGGAAATTCAAAGGAAGAAGAGAAGGGAAAAAAAAATGTGCACCTGTGTTTCAAGCTGTTGCTTCTGATTGAGCGGGTGATCCTCCCCCCTCTTTCTCTACAGATCACCCATTCTGTTTGGATTTGCAGCCGTTTATCGTCAACACTCAGTGGTTCTTGTCCGTTTGATCTATATAGACTCAGCGATGTTCTTTTGTTCCTGAACGAAATCCTCACCGTTCAATAAGGTAAGCTATCAATCACGTGCATCGCACGTGACTACTGTGTGAAAAATGTACATATCGCTTCGAATATGCATGAGATAATATTCTAAGAAGTTTTATTACATTCAATCAGTTTTACAGTCTCAAATGCAGTTATTAGCACCTCTAATTATTGTATCAAGGTATATAGCTCATTGAAAAAATTTAATATTTTCTATAAATGATTCATTCGATTTATTGGAGTATATACTTTATATTTTATAAATACATATCTTGTTAGATTAGGTATATGGTTTTTTTTTTTAAATAAAAATATATGTGATCTGCATTTTAGACTGTAAAATAGATTAAGTGTATCATTTTTCTATTCCAAAATCTGGAAGGTAGATAGGTGTATTCCAGCAATAAAAAATTTGAATCCATATCATATGAAATCCCAATCTTAATTTTTGAATAACTATTATATTTTTTATGTAATATCTGTGTAGCTGATATGAATGTATCCCACATTCAAATATTCAAAGTACGGATATGAATGCTAATGTAATCGATCTGAAAAATATATGAATCCAACATATGTTGTACGATTATTTATGTTTGTAGTATATATTGTTCATTATTCATTATTTTATATGATTAATCATAATGTTAAAATTTTAAATAACTATTACATTATCTACGTATAATGTATGATATCTAGAAGAATTGAGAAGTCCTAAAATATTGATTTTAATTCTCTTGTTTATCTAATATCTCATATGATAATTTAAACTAATGTCCAAATTTAAATGTCAATTGTTCAAAGTTAGCCAATATATTCTTTCTAAACTTTTTTATCCAATTACTTTTGAAAATTTGAGATTAAAAATAAATCTTCAACCTATATTTCTTTTGTTCATTATCAATTTGCACATGGTATTATATTGGGAACCTTTGGAATTTTTTGGAGAACCAAAAAATGTTATGTCAGATAATGAAATACAGTTATAACTCAAACGGATTGGATCTGGATGGAACTAAACTTGGATCCAATTTCAGATGTGGAAAAGACCAACTTAAATTCAATCCTTCCGAGCTCTCAAACCCGAGGAGATCAACATGATGAAATGAAGTTGTAGGGATATATCATATCCTCAGTTAAAAATCTTTACTAATATACTACATGAAACAATGGTAGAAAACAGTTGGTTAACCGCATACTCCTCTAACATGAGTTTAGATTCATGCATGAGCTAATAAGAAAATGTTGTGTAGCTGATAAAAAAATCGCTTTCAATGTAAATGTCTCTACTTCAACTGACATGTATGTGAACTCCATGCCTACATAATTTAAACAATTTTATATCATCTACATGATGTTAAATAATCAGCGATAACAAACCCCAGGTCCCCAAATGAAAAATAGAACACAGCAATAAGTGTATTTCAACCAGTATTATATTCTTCTCCCTCAAAGTCAAATTATTATGTGAATATGATTTTTTTCAAAATGTATGGCATGTTAGACCGGTTCCATGAAAAATGAACCTCGCCCAACCATTAAGCATGTCAATCATCAAAAAAAATATTTGTATCCAATTTGAATTTGTATCGAAAATTCAAAAAATGTCCGATATAAATTTTCAAATCGGATATAATATGCCTGTATTTGATATGAAAAATATCTATATCTGAAAATATTATTATTTATTATTTATTTAATTATATATTTACATTTTTAGGATTAGTATGAATTTTTATTTTTATTTTTACTCTAAAGCATATAATGTTTTATATATGTAATTATAATTTTATGTTTTATAGTAGGTAATTATTAAATTTTTAACATATTTTAAATATTGATATATGGTTTTTATTTTTGGATATTGGATCTTTATATATTTTCATCATTCCATTTTCATTTTAAATTGAAATTTTAAATATTTTGAATAATTTCCGTATCCTAATCCAGATTTTTGGATCGGATACGAATATGAATTTTTGAATTAAATATCGAGTACAGATATTCAATTCAAATACAGATACAGATATAGACCTATATGCTATGTATCGTCCGTAGATACACTTACCAACCAGAACATGTGGTTGACATCATTAATGGAAACCTCAATCAATTACGTGGGTCCCCGCTTAAGTGACTTGCAATCCTTTTCGATTGGAGATGCCTTTTGAAGGACTTTTTCGCCCACATGCGTTATGGTAAAGTATTCGTAAGCATGTATTTAGTTGTGTAATTACAAAAGCAATTACATAAGAATTTGAGTTTTAAAACTGATTTTATAGAGAGCTCACCTCTTCCCAACTTTTAAAAATCATAATTTTTTAATATTATTTACCTGAAATCTATTTGCAGAAACAGCTATGGTAAAACTGTGTGGTTGCACAATTGCAGAAGTAGTTTTTTACGAATGCAAAAACTGTACAATCGCGGAATCAAACACATCTTAAGTGTCTGTTTGGAAACACTTAAAATAGATGATTCCGCTTTTAATTAAGTAAAAAGCTAAAAAATATTATCAAACGCGTTCTAAAAAGTTGACTTAATTAAAAAGTTACTTTCAACTTTTAGTGCAAAAATGTTGACTTTTAAAAAGCAAAAAAATTCGTTTTACAAGAATCAAGTCCATTTAAACCACTTTATTCAAAATCTTATTTTTCATATGGGTTTAAAATGGACCCGTAAAAATTAAGGGTTTTTATTTTTAAGTCTCCACAAACTATATGATTTAGTGATTGATCATTCACTTCTTCATATTTCAGTTTAAATTCTCATATTTAAAGGATATATTCATTTTTAATCATTCTCATAGACTAAAAGAAAAACAAAATAATTTAGAGATATGTCCCTTCCAGGGACTAATAAGAAACATAACATTTAAATCTAGAGACTTAATATGAAGAAATAAGAGATCAATCACTAAATCATATAATTTACAAATTTAAAAATAAAAAATCCAAAAATCAATATATATAAACACTTATATACATGTATCTATAAATAGTTAGGGTTCGCAAGAGCGAATTTTTTTAGGAGTTTTACAATTTGCATACATAAAAATTAAATACACACACACATCATGAGGAACTGTCAGTCTTCTCACGCGTTCTTTTTACGAAAACAACCAATCGTGAGGTCACCGATTCACGCGGGTACAGATCTTTCACAGTGTGCCACGTAGTTCGAAACACCATCCATAAGTGGTGCCTGCAGCACACATCCATTGTATTCTGTAGGCACCATTTAGAGAAGGAGTGCCCGCCTACGTGGCACATATCCAGGCGGGTTAGAGACGACCCGATCCCGATCCACTCGGTGTCGGAATGAAGCGATGTACCGTCGTTTACGATCCCGACCTCCTTTAACGTGTTCCGCGTCTCCTTCTCTCTTTTGGTTTCCCTGGTTCGTTTTGTCTCTTTTTGAAAACAGGGGATCTCAATATACGATATCCCCTCCAACCCTTGCCACTCCTAGAGAGAGAAAGAGAGAGAATGTTTTGCGAGGGACGTATGCGTAAGACCGCCGCCAAGTCTCATTTCGTCAGGCTCTGATCGGATGGACGGATCTACGTTGTCCACCGTCACCGCCGGCGGCGGTGTTGCGCCGCCGACTCCCCGGGATTTCTCTCTCGCGATCTACTTCGCCGTCGCCTTCATCGCCGTCCGTTTCGTGCTTGACGCCTTCGTCTACCAGGTCTCCTCTCAGTTCCTCGCAATTTGTTTTGTTTCGATCCGATGCATTGTTTTGTTGGATAATCTGTTCTTTCCAGACACGCTTTTGTTTGATTTTGTGGGAATTCTTTGATTCGAAGGACTTCTTGGATAATATCATCGCATCCGTATCATCTCCATGAATGAATTCGTCCGAATGTTCTTGATTTCGTTTGTTTTAGTTGCTTACATTGTCATTTTAGACGTTTCGGAGTTTAGAAAAGAAGGAAAGTAAGAAAAATGGTTGCTTGATATGCTGTGCCTCGATATTTGTGATGCTTATGCCGTGGATTCAATTTATTGGAAGAACACACAATATGTGTTCAGGGTAATGTTTCTGTGGTAGAATTTAATTGATTGGGCAGGTAAAGAATGTGGGGATTTGGATGAATAATTGATTCTGATTTAGGCCTAGAAAGAGTAGTTTTTTGTTGATCAAATGTGGTAATATGGTGCAGTGAATATTTGTGTCTATGGTGGCTATCGTAATCAATTGGGAATTGGACATGTAAGATTTCATTGATCATTTGAAATATGCATCTTTTGCTGTTATGTAGATGTGCATATTGGATTCTATGTATCAGTCTTTAAAATATGGCAGTTCTATTAGAATTTGTGGGGGTTCACCTCGTTCCACATCCATCATTGTGGGTAAGGGGTTGTATTCTCTTTTTATTGAATATATAAGGAATAATTGGTTCTTTTCAGCCTGCAACCTTATTTTCTTTTCACTTGTCATCGCTTAAGTTTGTATAATTGATGTTATTCAAGAAATTGTGCATTGGAAACTGGCTCTATCTGTTCTTTTTATACTCTCTTCTTTGCTCAGCTCTGGTCCTCATTCTCAAGTCAGGTCTATTTTCCCCTTGTTTATGAACCCCCTTCATTAAGAACAATATTACCAACAAATTGTTGTGGTTGGAAGGGGTGACCTAAAGACAAGGAAAGTGATCATGCCCTTCTGTCCTTAATTGTTAAGAAGGACTTGACTGAGGGGTTACAAAAGCACATTAAGACTGAGAAATATAATTCTGCTCATTGATTGTATATAAAGTGGAACTATCAAGTGTGGGTCTATAATATTGGGCCACAGTGCATGTCTTTGTCAAAAATATTGAGAACTTATTATTCTTCACATTTTCATCCTCAGAGATTGGCCATCAAAATATTGTCAAATGGAGCTGTTTCATTAAGGATTGGTGAGGCTAAGCAGGCAAAGATCATAAAGTTTTCTGAGTCGATGTGGAAGGCAACCTACTATATAATCGTTCAGTTATGGGTTCTTGCAATCATCTTCCAGGAGCCCTGGTCTAGAGATACAAAAGAGTACTTTAAAGGGTGGCCAAATCAAGATCTGAAGTGAGTACCATAATCACATTTTATGATCATTTTTTAATTTAAGGGTTAATAGTCCTTGATTATGTTGAAATTTTATGCAGCTAAGCAGTGTTTTGAAACCTGCTGAATGTTCATATGCTAGAATACATATGTATATATTAATTTCCTAGATTCCATTTTTGTAACTAGAATTCGCTAACTTCCATTTTTGTTTTAAACTTTATAAGTAATCAAAATGTCAATCTCTCTTATCTGCAATTTGTTTGTGTTTTTTATCAGGACTGTACAAGTATCCAACCAAAAAAATTCTTCACATCTGGATACTGAATATACTTTTCAAGCATTGATTATTATTTTTATTTTTTTGTTGGTAGAGTGAATTGCTTTAGAAAATATTGGATTCTCACTGCTTGATTCATATGTGAGTTGATAGTTTAATTTATCATCATTATTAAATTTGTTGGTATTATTGTGGAATAATGAAATTTTATTATAATATCACAATTTTACATTTCATAATTTTTTTTTTGGTACGATTAGAAATATGAGAATTCCTATTCACCTTGAAATGTCTTTATATCATGATTTATTTGGTTATATCATTTTTTATATCTGCTATTCTGCTATCAAAATTTTACACACATGGCCGGAGATACTGGAACGTGTAAAATACTGATTTGATATTAATCAACTGAAACAAGGAGGCTATATACTATCATGCTCAGTGGGAAAGAACCCTCTGCCGAAGGAGGGATTTCAATTAGGTGAATGTATTGTTGTTCCTAAGCAGCCTCGCTTGTTCCCTTTTTAGATCATATACAGTTTTCTCGATACTAATAAAAAAAATTTCTTCCCATTCGCTATTATATGCTCAATGGGAGAATAGTCATATTCTTTTATGAAAGCATTTTCAGATGTTGACTTGACATGATTATGTTGTCTTGCATATTGTTCTTTGTAGAGTTATTATATGCTCATGCTTGTTTCAAACCATTGAAAGTCTTTTTATTGTTTTTATGGCCGTCTAGATTTTGAAAATATCACAATGCAAGGATACATATGTTACTTCAAGAGGATCATAAAATAGTCAGTGAAGCATTGATTATGTGACCACCTCAAATTATGATTTTGACAGCAGCCCTCTGTGAAGCTAAATGAATAAAATAGTCAGATAAAGATCAAGTGGGAGGAGGTCCTGTGA
Organism: Acorus calamus; assembly: GCA_030737845.1. Lineage (NCBI taxonomy): Eukaryota > Viridiplantae > Streptophyta > Magnoliopsida > Acorales > Acoraceae > Acorus > Acorus calamus. The sequence continues at coordinate 25,106,917 of CM060876.1, read as the reverse complement.
TTAGTCACACGTATTGTGTACAGCTCTTAAAATTTTGATTCATTGAGAAATGTTTCAGTCGTGTGATCTGTTTTATAGCCAGTGGCCATAGCACAATGGTTCAAGGCTTATCTGTGTTAAGGGTAAGTCTTAGGTTTGAGTCTTGGCACTGACTTATCATATATTTGTTAGCGATTATTCGAAAGAATTTTTCATGGGAACAAGGCAAACAAGCGGAAGTAGTTTTTCCAGCTTGACTGTAAGGTCAGTCACGGGGGTCCCTCCGATATATATAAAAAAATAAAAAATAAAAAACAGAGAGAAAATGACTGCATGTTCTTATTAAATTATTAAGGGAAAACCTTGGCCTTGTTATGTCTGTGGAAAGTAGGAACATAAAATATTTAGCTTTATAATTGTGCACGACCTCCCTTCCCATCAAATAACCACTTAACCATCCGTATAATCCTACAAATGTTATGCGAGTAGTTATTACATTTTTGCTGCAAGTTTAACGATTTCTTCCCAGTCAAGACTCATTAATTTGCTCTGTGGCATCAAAATCAAAGAAACTTCATTGCACAGTTTATATCCTCGAGTTCTGAAGTAGAATTGTTTTATGGATTATCTCTTCTTTTATCCTGTTCAGGCATTCTGTGAAGCTTTTCTATATGTGCCAATGTGGATTTTACATCTATAGTATTGCTGCTCTTCTTACATGGGAAACCAGAAGGAAAGATTTCGCTATTATGATGTCTCATCATATTATTACCACCATCCTGATTGGATATTCCTATGTCACCGGGTAATTTTTCAATTAAACTGGACAGCATGTGCTCTATCTCTTCTTTTGCAATTCTACATGTTTCCTTCAATTTTCCATTCATATATCTGCTTAATGTGGGATTTTACTATAGACTGTACATGTTTAAATAAACATTTGTAGTTTATTTGATGAGTGGTGCCTTACTCATTTACTGAGTTCGATGGAAGACAGATTAGAAATAAACATTGTATGTGTTGAGTTGCCGAACATATCCATTAATGAGCATATGAATCACAAACCAATTATCTTGTGTGCTGAACACTTGAACCAACGGTGTGCATCATTCATGTACCCATCAGGCATTTGGGTCTTCCTCTTGAATCTTGAAGATATGAACATTGCATTGCTTTGTAAATTGTTGTGGAGGTGGCTAAAGAACAGGAATCTTATGTGGTGTCAGGTGGTATATGCAAAATATCGATTTTTTCTGGTTCATGTGTGTATAAATTTTTTAGATTTCTCTGTCATTCATTTAACACAAATCCTGAATGCCTCGCTTGATGCCTGCTATTTTAAAGACTGATTTATGTTCGATGATCCCTTGATAAACTTATGTTTTACAAACTCTTTTGCTTTTATAATAGCTTGTTTGATTGTTGATACTTCCATTATGTTTATACAAGTATTTGAAAGCGTATGTACAGATTGGATGGGAAAAATATGGTACATTTACTCTGTGCAGATTCTTCCGTATCGGGACAATTGTACTTGCCTTGCATGACACAAGTGATGTATTTCTTGAAGTGGCGAAAGTTTTCAAATATTCCGAGAAAGAATTTGCAGCCAGCATCTGCTTTGGGTTGTTTGCTCTCTCGTGGGTCGTATTGCGGTTAATTTTTTTCCCTTTTTGGATAATCTGGACCACAAGGTTTGTCGACCTCTTTGCATTGTTATGACAATAGAACAGTTCATCTTTTTTATGCTACTGATGCCTGGTTTTCCAGCTACCATCTTATTGAGCACCTGTCACCATCAGACCCTTTTCACATGATGCTCTACTATGTCTACAACTCAATGCTGCTGACCCTGCTTGTCTTTCACGTATATTGGTGGATTCTCATATGTGCAATGATGCATAGGCAGTTAAAAAATAGAGGAAAAGTTGGTGAGGACATACGTTCAGGTACAAGAACCATGATTCATGGGGCATCTTTTCTGCTTCTGAGTATTGATATTGCTTTCCTTTTGTGTCTTCTGACTAAGCTTCATAGGCCTATCCATGGTTAAGTATATTACAAATTAGGGTGAAAATCCAAACTGAATGATGCAGACATTTTCTGGGTCACAAAAGAAAAAAAATTTAGTCATATAATATTTATACAGTTTAACAATAAAATATCTAGATTTCTCGTATTCTCCATATCATAATTTAACCAGCCAGCAAAGCTGGTTTTCATGGTTCAAGCATTTTTAATTTTACTCCATGATTTGAGCCTTACTCTCACTATATATATATACACATATGATAATGAAAGGCTTCCATGTAATCAGCTTTGGTATTAAATTGTGATGTTCCTGTATCTGATTTGATAGGAGTTCTAGATGGCTCTTATTTATTGGCCTATTTTGAATGGTCTAGAGTTGGTACAGAAGGTGACTTGTTCCATTTGAATCCTAAAAACTCACATTACATTTGGGTTATTTTTTCTATAAAAAGAAATTAGAGTTTGCATTGTGGGCCTTTGAGATATGTTATATAGACACAGGTGCATCAGAGCACAATGATGTGTTTGTCATATAAATAATCTCAAGAAGCCTGCTGGATCCTTCTCTTCATCAGATCTGCTGAATTCCTGATTTATGCGTCTAGCATGGAGTGTTTGTGAGTTGTTTCAAGAAATATGGAATGTCCTTCGTGGTTTCTTGTCTTGAGGATTCAGTTGCTAGGATGTCATATGTCATGTCAACCACTATAAATCATCTCCATATTATAATCTTCTTATCACCATCTTAAACATTCTGAACACTTTATATCTGAAATCGTAAGGCTATATTTTCAAACCGAGAACTGCACAAGCATTACATTGGCATCTGCCACAATGAAACAAAATTATCGTGTAGAACATAAAACTCACCCCAATTGCACTAGTATAACAATGGCACGGGGGCTCAGTTTTCATGTGCCCCCATTTAGTTTCAGACAACTTTTTTAGTAGTAGGGATTTGTTGAATGGCTCAGCTTACTTTTCTGCAGATCCATATAGTTTATCTATATGCATGAAACAAAACATGTACGATTAGCATGGAAAACTAATGTGTCTTATTCGATGTTCAGATTCAGAAGACGAAGCAAATGAGAGCGTTCATGAATCATAAACGAAGATGGAAATTCATGATAATTAAACATTGATAACTGGAGGTTATTGGGATCAAAATCAACCTCGCTGTTGCTATGTTTCCTCCAAGCCTGCAAGGACTGGTCATCAATTGTTGTGTACACCTTAGATTTTTTTAATGTATAATAGCTTCTTTTTTCTGTATTACTTTCTTTTTCCACTGAGGGAACTTTGGATTAAACTTCCATGTCACAGATGCCTGGTAGTTGATTAGCCCCTTATCATGAAGGCTATCTGAATTTTATAAACTTCGAGAAAGAATTGATGGGAAAGATTGTAAATCATGAAAGAATTACCAGATTGATACAAGGTTTGGATTTCCATGGGCTTCTTGATCTTTTCTTTCATTAGTTAGAGATTGTCTGTAGTTTATCTGTTTATATACATTGTAGTTAACCAGGATGCTCTTGTTGAAAGATTATGTTGTTAACATGGAAAGTCAAAAACCACTGTCATCTTGTAATGTGAACAGTTTATGCTGAGGATTTTGGATGACAATTGAATAATGTCTGGGTGGATGGTTTATTCAGTTAGGTCTGAATAATGGGAGTAAGACGCGATAAGAAATACCACGGACCTGGTGTGCCTAGGCGTGTATTAATTAGAGACAGGAGATATGTAGGTATGTACAAGTCTAAGATTCTTCTTGTAAATAAAAATGTTACATCCAGTTTTCTTTTTAACTTAATTTTTAGTCTTATCCTTTTATTTGAGATCGTGTGTGTGTGAATTTTATTGATGTAAAAAATGAGCTAAAAATAAGACAAAAAATATGACTTTAAGAGAATCAAAGCCTCCTGAAAAATATTCTATTCAAGTCAATTGTCACTGACCATGTTTTTATCGAAGTCCACTACATCTCTAAATATGATGATGCATTTTAAAATATAAAAAAAAAAACCAGTTTGGAGCTCAACATGGTGCCATGGAAGTCATATATAATATACCAATATCCTAAAAAAAAAAAACATTAGGCACTAGTCAGATAATTGAGGAGAGACTATAAATTAATCAGTCAAGCGAGGATTAATCAATTATTTTTTAAAATAATATAAATACAATACATTATACATATTGTATATATAATAATTTTATACTATAAAATAATAATGAAGTAACATCAAAACAAAATTAATAATATAAGCGTAACATAACATAAAAATTTAATTAATAGATATATAATATATAAGGTATTTTAATAGCTTATATTCAATTAAATATTAATAAAAAAGTAATTATGCACGAGCTAGGGCTTGGCCTGGAAGGGATTTTTATAACATTGTAAAAACATTTAACCCAAGCCTCCAGATGGTTGACCCTCCAAATAATATTTGGAGGAGATTCTTTTTTGAAGGGCGTTACACGCCACCCATCCCCCTTCACTTTTTCTTATCATTTTTAGTGTTATATGAAAACTTATTAATAAATATTATTAATATTAATTTATTATATAAAAACTTATATCATTGAAAAGATATCATTAAGACTTTTAAAATGAATTTAATATTAATGATTTTTGAGTTATTTTTAAATTAGTATTTTTAATTGAATAAAATAGCATAATTATAATCAAACATATAAAGATTTATTTAAAATTAATTTTAAAATAATTTAATATTAGTCTCATTTTAAAGCTTTCGATTAGACCTTTCAAATAATAGTACTTTTATTAAAAATGGATTAACATAATTAAATATTCATCAAGTCAAAATAATTAGTAATTAGTGTACAAAGTAAAAAGTAAAAAAGGTAATTTGAAAGTGAATTCCAAATTTGGATGGTCAAATCCAAATCTTCAAATTTAGGTGAAATTTGGAGGGTGGTTGGAACACATCATCCTTTAAATTTGAAGATATGAAGTGTAATTGGCGTTGCTCCAATGAATGATACGTATTCCAGAGTTTTTGTCTCAACATTATCTCTTATCTATAAATTCACATGCAATGATGTATCAGCTCATCTATCAATTTTTTTGTTTTTTTTTCGTATTAAAGGCTCCAGAGGAGCTTACAAGTCCCTAAAATTTACAACAGGCGCATAGGAGGCCTTGTACAACACACTAGGCTACTGCCCAGGAAATCAAACTAAACTGGGCTATCAAATTGGGCCATGGCCCATGAAACACCAAGCCCAACAGGGCATCCATCCACTTTTTTTTTCCTTGCTTAAAGCAAAGCCTGAAACTCCCACCTCCACCAAAGATGGGGTGTCCCTTAGCACTCAGCAATGGATCGGTTAATCGTCTGATCTTCTTATTTTGAAATACACAAAATATTTTAATTATATTTTAAATTTAATTTTAAAATCTTATAAAGTATTTTAATAACAACAAAATAAGAATATCGAATGATTGAGATCGCATTGGATAATCAAATTGTCTAACCCTTGTAACCTTGTTGGATCTAACCCAACCCTCCAGCAAAGGCTCGTGGGGCATCTATCAAAATAAGTTGGTTTGCAAAATAACAAACACAACTCAGGTAGAAACAGAGTCCTCCCATAAAAACAGATGTCCAGTCTTCAACAGCTCGATCAAAATCCACCATTTTCAAAAACTCTTCAACCGCATCATCAATGCCATTCATTCTTCCTCTCAAATTCATTAGCTTCTCATCGCATCTCCGCCGTCTCTGTTTCAATCCCACCTTTTACACTCTCACCGCCACTCAAGCAATCAAAACCTCACCAACCCCTCTCGAACTTCTCCATCACCTCCGTATCTGCAGCGATTTCGAGACCTTCAAAAGACTTCACACCATCACAGTAACACAAGCCCTACTGAACGACGAGCCTCTCGTTCGAGAGCTCATTCAGGGCTACTTCGCCTTCGACGAACCCAAACTCGCGGTCTCCGTCTTCGAATCAATCAAAACCCCCACCTTGGGTTTGCTGAATTCGACCCTCCGGTGCCTCTCCGACCATCAATTCCACGGCGACCTCCTCTCTCTGTACGCTCGAACCCAGAAGTCCGGCCTCCGGTCCGACGGGTTCACGTTCCCGCTCGTGATCAAGGCCTGCTCTTCTCTTTCGCTCCTCCGAACAGCGAGGGAGGCCCACTCTGCGGTCCTGAAGAGCGGATGCGCAGACAACGTGTTCGTCGACGCGGCGCTCGTCGACGCCTACGCGAAGAACGACGACGTCGCCGCCTCTCGTCGGGTGTTCGATGGAATTCATCAGAAGGACTTGGTCTGCTTCAATTCTTTGATCTCTGGGTACTCTTCGAACGGGTTCAATTTTGAAGCTTTCGAGTTGTTCGAGCAAATGCTGACATTGGGTTTCAGACCCAATGTCAGTACCTTCGTCACGGTGATCCCCATATGCACGCGTTGCGGGGCGAAGTGTATCGGAAGATCTCTGCATGGCTCGGCCGTCAAGTCCGGTGCTTTCTCCAATCAGTCGCTCGTGTCCGCGCTGATCACGATGTACACCGCTTTCGGGGATACACGCATCGCGAGAGCAATGTTCAACGCGTTAGTCATGAAGAGCGTGGTCGCTTGGAACGCCATGATCTCCGCCTACACGAGGACCGGAGACCCCGATGAATGCTTCGGCGTCTTCCGGTTGATGATGGCGGCCGACGTGATGCCCAATTTGGTCACGTTCGTTTCGGTTCTCCCCTCCTGTGGCGCGTTGGGTTTTCGATGCGCAGAATCAGTTCACGCGCTCGCAATCAAGTGCGGGTTCTCGCGCCGCGTCCACGTAGGGACCGCGCTCGTCGCGATGTATTCAAAGCTCGGCAACGTGGAGGAGGCGCGGCGTGTGTTCCGCGCGATGCCCGAGAAGAACCTCCTGTCATGGAACTCAATCGTATCGGGCCTCGTGCGGAATGGGCTGTGGGACGCGGGCTTCACGGCGTTCCGCGAGATGCGAACCTCGCCCGATGCGAGGCCGGACTCGGTTTCCATGGTGAGCGTGCTCTCCGCCTGCGCTCGAATGGAGGACCCGCATTTGACTGCGTCCGTTCATGCCTTCTGCGTCAAGAACCGACTTGATGCATGTGTGAGCGTGTCGAACGCGCTCTTGGAGTCCTACGCGGACTGCGATCGCCTCTCCATTTCGATCGAGTTGTTCGATCGAATGGTTGAGCGGGATCTCATATCATGGAACACTTTGATATCCGGGCATGTGAAGAACGGCGACGTTGATGCTGCGATTGCGCTGTTTAAACGGATGTTTCATACTGGGATCAAATTCGATGTCGTCACCGCGATCGGGATCCTCCCATGCTTTCATGGGGACGAAGAGTTGGCGCTCGGGATGTCCATCCATGGCTACTCGATCAAGATGGGTTATGCGTCGGACATCTCCCTCGCAAACGCGCTTATAAGCATGTATTGTAGTTGCAGTTCTGTAGAAGATGCAGAGCTTCTGTTCCATTGCATCCCATCCAAGAATCTGATCTCCTGGAATTCTCTGCTCACCGGATACCGCAACAACAACTTGTATAATGAGGCCGCGACGCTATTTGATTGCATGTTATTGGAGAATCAGAAGCCCAATTTCGTGACCTTGCTAAACATGTCCCCGATATGCGAAACCCAATTGCAGGGAAAGTCGATCCACGCATATGCTATCAGAACAGGCGCTGTATCAGAGACCGGTCTCCTGACATCGCTGATGCGCATGTACAACAGATTTGAACGCTTCGACCTATGTCGCGCGTTATTCAATACAGGCGACAAAACGAATGTCGTCGTGTGGAATGTTCATTGCCTGCACACATGAACGCAGTCCTCGCCTTCGATGAAATGCGACGCGTGGATGTCAAACCGGATGTAGTGACTGTTCTGGCATTGGTCTCAGCCTGTACCGAAATAGGCAACCTGGACCTCGCGCATTGCGTGACAAGTTACATTCAAAGAAGCGGCTTCTGGAGAAGCACTTGCATCGCGAATGCGCTCACTGATGCATACGCAAAACTGGGTAGCATTTCGATGGCTCGGGCAATATTCGAAGACATCGAAATGAAAGATACGTTCTCGTGGTCGGTCATGATAAACGGATTGGGCATTCATGGAGACGGTGTAGCGGCCATCGATGTCTTTGAGCGGATGAAATCGGAGGGTGTCAAACCTGATGAAGTAACCTTCATTGGCCTGTTGTCCGCCTGTAGCCATTCGGGGCTGGTTGAAGAAGCTCTGATGTTGTATAATTCGATGATCGAAGAATTCGATGTAATGCCAAGGAGGGAACACTCCGCTTGCATGGTTGACCTCCTCGGCCGGGCCGGTCGACTGAACGAGGCATGCGAGATCGTAAAGGGGCTTCCATTCCGACCATTGCCAAGCATGCTTGAGTCGCTGCTTGGCGCGTGTCGGTGCCATGGAAATGTCGGGCTCGGTGAGGAGATCGGGAGGTGGCTCGTTGAATCGGACGGTTGTGATGCGGGGGCGTATGTGGTGCTTTCAAATGTGTATGTGGGCGCGGAGAGGTGGGGGGAATGCAGCAGGGTGAGGTTTGGTATGGATGGGATGGGGCTGAGGAAAGTTGCTGGGTGTAGTGTTGTTTGAAGTGGGTAGAGGTACGTGGGTTTTGAATTAAGGCACCAATACACTTAATATGTTTTACAGTCGTCACATTACTGACACACAGTAATATATACTATACTATCTCAATATATATTTCATTACAAAAAAATGTAAGAAAATGTTTCAAATTCAAATGAATACATTATTTTTTTCATAAAAGAAAGTAATTCATTAGCTAATTATATACTTTAAATAAACAAAATGTATGTGTGTAGATTGTGAATGAGACTGCAGGGCTGAACGTGTCATTTTCCTTTGAATTGTACATACAAGCACTATTAAATGCATTCCTAGTGTGTGGTCTCGGATGAAGTCTTATTTTGTTGATGAGATATATACTTTGTTAGATAGAACATGTAATTTTATCTTTTTTCGTAAGTGAATATATGAAATTCGTTGGAGTATACTTGGATGGTTTTTTTTCATAAGTGAATATATACAGTTTTTTAGATAGAACACATAATTTTATTTGTTTTTTGTAATTAAAAATATACGATTAGATATAGTAACACTTAAATGGTTCAAATCTGTCAATAATATTTTAATTTTGTTAATCATCGCATCAATTTCTAATTGGATATAGATTATAGTATCTCCCAACCACGGCTGGCCGGTCGCCTAGGGCCCTACATTGGGATGGCCCCCAAGTCATAAAAAAAATGTTATTTATCCCTGTTTTATTGGGATTCTAATATGTTTTGTACTTAATTTTATTTAAATTTAAATTCTTCGCTATATTTTATAATCTTATATTTGTTTCTTTGGCATTTATTATATTTTTTTATTTGATTTGAAAAAAAAACTCAATTAAAACGTTTTTCCAATTTATTTATTTTCGGTTTGTTTGTTAATCCTTTTCATTTGTTTAATATCTTCTTTTTATTTTCTTTTTTTATCCCTACTTAATTGGGATTATGTGTTTTGTTGGATAAAATACATTTGGTAGTTTTATATTAATTATTATTTGATACACAAAGAGCAGAACAGTGTTGGGTCACATTTTATTTGTTTTTATTTTCTGTTATTTTTTAAAACCAATTTTTTGTTTTATTTTTGAACTAATTTATTTAATTAAGAAAAAAATTAAAGCATGTAATCTATGACAATCTGGAATCGAGGTTGACTTAAATACTTAATTGATCTCAAAAACTGAGTACATACGCCGCAAAAAAAAAAAAAAAGTTTAAATTCCGCACGTTTTGCTCGAGCTCAAAGTTCCCAAAAAAACAAAAAGAAAATATGCTTAATTTATCAGTCCCACCACCTATATAAACCCCCCCAATTTCTATTTTCTTTTAACACTAACCCCACCTCCTAATAAATAGAACAAATAGAACAGTGTTTAATGCGGGTGCGGTTTATCGGTTGGGGTACCGCAAAGTATATCGGTATGCAGGAGTATATGCGGGTGTATATGCGTTTTATATTTTTATTAATAAAATATATAATTTTTAAACATACAAGATAAATATTAAAAACATATATACAAAAAAATATTAAAGACTCCAATATATTTTATTTTAACTAAATTGTTAAAAAAAACATTAGAATTTTGATCACATATATATATACATCCAAAACACTCAAGTTTTGTTCCACTGTAACTGTTTATAAAAAAAAATACACACCAAAGTACCCAGTGTCCCCATTGTAATAAATAAATAAATAATATAAAAGTTTAAAAAAATGAACAGGTGTCATATGATAGGGTGAGTGTCCCCTCAAAGTTTTAATCCTTTCATTTGTGAGAGAGAGAGATATAAAACAAAAGTGACTGAGACAGAAAAAAGTGAGTGAGAAAAGGTGGTCGGCGGTTCGGAAGAAGAAGAAGAAGAGGTGATCGCTGCAGCCTACGGTGGGTCGAAGGAGGAGAAGAGAAGGGGACAACTCTCTATTTTTTCATGGTCCTTGGCTCGCTGTGGTGGTCGAAGAAGAAGGGGAGGCCCTGCAACAGTGCGGCCGAAGGAGGAAAAACAGTTGGTGAAGAGGAGAAGAAGTCGTTGATGAAGAGAAGAAGTCTTCAACGAAGAGGAGCTCAAAAGAAACCCCGATGAAGAGGAGAAGAAGAAGTCGATGAAGCATTGAAGCCCCAAAACTTGGGCCGGCAGAAAAAGAGGAGTTGCAGTCGTCCAAAGCTAAAAAAAACTGTTTTTTTTTTTTAAGTTTTACACGTTCGGGCAGAAAAATAGACATGCCCGACCCGTTTATGTTTTAAAACTTGTGCGCCCGCTAGCGGGCGCACGCCCGGTTTTTCACCGCCTATGCGGGGACCGAGCCATATAGGCCGCATAGCACCAAATCGGTTCGGTAGTGTTACCGAACCGCCTGTGCGGCCGCATATGCGGCCGCACAGGCCGCTTTTCGGAACACTGCATAGAACATTAACCCCACCACTCTCTTTTTGGGAGACGGTTATTTCAACCCCTTAAGTTAATCCACCCACCCCTTTTTTCGATGAAATACCCAAAATACCCATTAACCTAACACCCTCTTCAAGCTCCCCCAATAGTTAAAAACGAACGAAAAAAATGACAACCACGGCTGCCATTCTAAACTTGTCGACACCCCACTCGCACCGCCACATCTCCACCATCGATCTCCGCCTCCGCCACATCCCCGCCGTCCGATCCCTCCCCCTCTCCCCCAAACCCTCCGCCTTCCTCGCCAATGGAACTGGCCCCCGTACGAGGCACATCATCGTCGTCTCGTCAACCGGCGGAGGAGGGGGAGACGTCAGCGGACTCCATGGCGACCTTGGCGAAGAACAGATCATCCGCCAGAACCGCCTCACGATCTCCGCTGGTATCTTCCCGACCGCGATTGCCACCACCAGATCCGACGGAAGGCTCTCCGGCGTCCTCCCTACTCCGCTAGCGCCAACAATGCTTCCGCCCGGTTCTTCTCGCTCGAATTCCCACTCGAAAAGAGTGTCAGGTTAAGGGGTATTTTGGGTATTTCATCAAAAAAAGAGGTGGGTGGATTAACTTAAGGGGTTGAAATAAACATCCCCTTCTTTTTTACGGCAACACTCTTCTCCCCTTTCTCTCCTCTTGTTTTTTTCTTGCTTTATTTTTATTTTTTACATCGGTTCTTCCCTACCACATCCGCCGTGAGCATGCCACCATTGCCCCCCCCTTGATCTCCTACCATAGTCCGTGTCATCGGCTTTCGCAACCCCCTCAAAGTGAAAGAGATTGGTTTTTTTAGTGATCTTTCAAATCTCTTTTACATTAATTGATTTTGGTGATTCATGAATTTTGTTCATTAATCTTTTCCTATTGTACAAGTATTGAGGTTTTTCATAAAAAGTTATGGTTTTGATAGGAAGTTAAGGTCTTTTTAGATAAATGTATGGTTTAAGCTCAATTTTTTTAATTGAAAGTTATGATTGGTATTGTTCATGAAAGACTACCTCTCTATCTAATATTGTTCAAGAATGCATGAATATTTGTTTGTTGAGAAAAAGAACATGAACATTTGTAAGTTGACACATTCAGTGTTGAAATATTTACCCCAGTTCAACAAGGCATATAATACTACGTCTCACTTTGACAAGATCTCTATTGACTTAAATTAGTTGTGTTTAACAGAACCTTTGTCTAACTGGACACAAAATGAAAAAAAATGTAATTTAAGGGTACTTCGAGGAAGTGTTGGATCGAACTGTCAATAACAATCACTTGTATGGTGGAGAAAACCAAGGTGTTTTGCCTTTTAGCTTACTGACATGGATTGGTCATTTTAAACAAACAAAAACATTAAATACATTGTTGCTTTTATTAAAAAGATGGGTCTTTTAGCTTGTTGAGTTGGATTGGCTGGACAACTTGCACAAGGATCAACTGGGTTCCTGTCAACCTGATGGGCTTTTGGCAACTGACCAGTGACCACCCGTCGAAGTTACATAACATAGTCGACATCAAGTCAGTCGAACTTGTTAGAGATCAAAAGGTTCGTTAACTTTGTTAAAATTAATTTAAACTCTAATGTTGGTGTTAGTTGTTTGATGTTTGGCCTTTTTTTTGTGTGGAGTCGTATCATTTCAACGTGGGCATGGTAGTTAATGAATGGAGTAATTTTAAGAGTTTGTTTTGTGAGTGGATTTCATGGATGTGTAACAGTGAGTAGTTATAGATTTTCCTATTTAAATGCATGTAATCTGTTTGAATCAAATCAATGAAAGGAAGTGAAGGCTTATACATCAAAATTAGATCTATTTCTATTTGTGTCTATCCCAACCGAGTGAAAAAAAATTTCGTGAGAACCCCTTTAACACCCTCATCACAACCATCATCATCAAATAAAATAAAATGACCCAACAAACTCCTGCTTCGACCTAGGTGCGGTCAAATGTACATGGGGAGGTAGACACAAACCGTTGAACTGGTGCATTGTTTGTTGGTGGTGGGTTAATGCTATTTTATAAAATTGAAAATCAGTAATACCGATCGGTGGGATTAATGATGAGGGTGGTGGAAATAACCGCCCCCCATAAAGCCGACAATCCGATAACACAAAATCAGAGAGGACGCCATCGTAACACGCGTGAATCCTGCAAACCATCACTCCGTCTCACTCGCAACGGGACCCAGTGAAAAAAAAATTCTTTCAAATGGTACCAGTGATGGGATCATGAGATTCTTTGGTTTTGAACAATAACTATCAAAAGATACCCCGTGGCTATGTTATTGGTAAGTAAACTCTATTACTCGAATATAAAACATACCTTTAACACATATAAGTCATAAATCATTGTGTTATGACTATTAATGACAAGTGTTCGTATAGTTTTTATTTTTTCAAAGGACAAATATACTATAATGAAATTTACATCATCTATGTAAATCCAAATAGACTCTTATAACTTTGGCTATAGTATACTAAAAATCTATATAATGTGTTAAGAATGTAAAAAATTCTATCTAAATAAAGGATTTTATCTTTATGGATAGGGTTTTATAATCTATTTGAAAAGGTAATATCTGTTAGAAATAATTTTCAGAAATCATGAAAAATGGTGTATCCCAATGAGTGATTAATATGAAGAACTCAAATATAATATGATTGATAATATAAAATTAATAAGATCAAGAGAAAAATGGTTGGAATGGCCTGATCGAGAGGCACATAAGAGATGTTATTCTTAAAACGAACATGTCCTCCATACGAACGGAGTTTCACCAACATAATGTTTCCAAGATACAACTCGACATGCGAGATTCCGCCGACTCCCCGTAATGCGATCAAATGAAGTTCTCGAACTAAATCCTTGTATTATCAATGCCCGGAATATAATCGATAAGCCTTTATCAAAATCAATAGAAAAAGAAAATGAGAATAAATGAACTCTGTTTCATTCTCACGGGATGGTGATGGGTGGATTATCACACACACATCACATAGAGACATATATGTGATATATATATATATATATATATATATATATATATATAGAGGAGTGATTAGGTGCGGGTCGTGCGGTCGTGCGGCGTCGACCACGGGCCGTCGATCACGGGTCCATCGCGGGGTCCATCGCATCAGACGGTCGGGGGCGATTCATCTCGACCGTTGGATGCGATGGACCCGCGATCGGACGACTCACGTCGAATCCGCACGACCGCACGACCCGCACGCTATCACTCGCGTATATATATATATATATATATATATATATATATATGGGAGCCGATTAGGTGCGGTTTACGGTCGGTGCGGTGCGCGATCACGACGTGAGTGATAGCGTGCGGGTCGTGCGGTCGTGCGGATTCGACGTGAGTCGTCCGATCGCGGGTCCATCGCATCCAACGGTCGAGATGAATCGCCCCCAACCGTCTGATGCGATGGACCCGCGATGGACCCGTGATCGACGGCCCGTGGTCGACGCCGCACGATCGCACGACCCGCACGATATCATTTCCCTATATATATATACCAGTTCCGATTAGGTGTGATGTGCGGTCGGTGCGGTGTGCGACGTGGGCCGTCCGATCGCGGATCCATCGCATCTAACGGTCGACGTAAATCGCATCCGACCGCACGTAATCGCGACTCATATGTATATATATATTGGGAATTGAATAGGTGTAACAGCCCTATTAAAACACATTAAACAAGATGGATTTTCATTGTATAAACGTTTCAAATATACTGAAACGTTATGATTACGTGAACCTTATTGACTGAGTGATAAATCTTTACGGCTCATAATAATCTCAAATGTTATGAGAAAATATTAAACCCATGTAATAACTCAAACATTTGTACACCTCCCCTCGTTAGCGAGGTGATTGTGTGTACCCGCTTTCAAGCGGTGGTTCCGGGGTTCGATCCCCGTTCAATCCCTTAAATGGGAGGTCCTCGACCCACTGGGCCAAAAAAAAAAAACTCAAACATTTGTAACTGTTGAAACGGTTCATTGGGCATTATGATAAAATATGCATTTTTGGTCACTTAATTCCAACAATATTATTATTTATAGATGATTTTTTAATTTTTAACTAATTGTAAGGACGTTTTAGTATACTATGCTTTCAATTGGGATTAATCAAACAGAATATTTACATAATATTCAGCATTTGTCAATAAAAGTTTAACTTTACGAGTAATTTGAATTTACATAAGTGTTTTCAAGTTACATAGAAAATTCAAGGAATTATGTGGACTCACACAGTTTACTGGAGATTATTTGAATTTTTTTCAAAAAAAAAAAAAAAAAGCCTATAAAGAAAGTTTGACTAATGGTAATTAATAAAAAAATGTAATATCTAGGAATCATATATGTGAATAATTTGATGACTCGGACTGCCCGCTTATTTATTTACTTATTTATTTATTTTAAAGAATCACTGGAAAAATATTATCTTAAATATATTGATGTAGCAAATATTTAGACAGCGTACATTTTGAAAAGTATAAGAAAATGACAACAAAACTGTGAGTCCAGCATAAAACTATCAGACTTCGAGACACATGATTGATCAATGACAGGGACAGTCAACAGAATGCCTTTGACACGCTTTTCCACTAAATAACCTGCGATGATATTTCCCAGGACAAGAACAAAACCGCCATTACGTCAAAGCACGTACAGTTCATACCATCATATTCACTTGGCCTTCAACGCTCACAGAGAGTTCTTAATTGCATCACGGGTTATAATAATATTTATAAGGGACAGTCATTTACATCCATCACTAGAAGAAGATAATTCAAAATACACGATTTTATAAAATCAATCGTACGTCACTTTATGGTATTTTAAACATAAAACATGTAAATTAAAATATTATTTATTTGAACTTATATAAAATTTTGAATGAACTATTTATATTATGTATTTAAAAAATATTTCAATTAGCTTTCAAATATTGTTTGTAACGGATGTCATGAACTATTTATGTTTTATGTATTTTAAAATTTTAGTATTTTTATGTAAGAACACATTGAATTTTTTTATGAATGTAATCCGTAATTATGTCAAAAATAATTAATTTTTTATATAATTTTTATTTATTATATTAACTATAGGAGCAAGCAATTTTAAACAGGGTGGGCGCGAGGTGGATATGGATTTCAAGATGTAAATTCAATATATAATTGAGTGGATATGTATTTCAAATTCTAAAACCTGAGATAGAGTGGGGGCGGGTATGGAGTCTAAGATTAAAAAAATGGGTTTGTGTTTGGATTATGTTAAATCAGACTCCAATTCAACCCATTGTCATCTCTACTACTCAATGAGAACGTAGTCATATGGAAAATGTTATGATTAGAAAATGAAAAAATAAAAGAATTTGGATTGAAATTAAAATGAGGAGTAAATCATTTAATTTTTCATTTTGATCAATTTTATATTGTTATGCATGCATGTAATGAAAATCGACATAATTATTTTTTCTCACATTCATTCCTACGAGAAGTAAAAGTTTTTTTTTTATATGATCCAAATAAGATAAACTCATAGACTTATTTTTTCTTATGTTTGATATAAACTCTAATTTTTTTAGTGATCAAATTAAAAAAAATTTTATCTTTTCTCATTTGTTTTCATTTTGGCCTATCAGGCACAAACACTACTTCTGACATTATAGTCATTTTTATGACTCACTAGATTTTTAATTTTTAGAGTGTGTTTGTGCCACATGGAAAGTAAAGGAAAGAAAAAATTTCCCTTCGACATAGCCAAAAACCTGGTGTTTGTGTCAAACCAATAGAGGGAAAAAAAATTTCTCACTTTTCTTTTGCTATTTTGTCTTATTAGGATTTGAGAAAAAAATTTCCCTCACCCTAGAATACGGAAAGTGAGGGAAAGTGAGAGAATCTATGGATTTCTCTCAACACATCAACAAAAACAAATGAATAAAAATAAAAATAATATTAACAAGACATATGATATTTTATACATTAATTAGCATTTCTCAATGAAACGATGTGAATCAAAATAAAATAATATTAACAAGACGTAATATTTTATACATGTTTTTAAAAAAACTTATATAAAATAATATTAATAAAACTCATTTAACCCAATCAATGCATCATGTCCAAATAGTTTATCCTTGAATCTCATTTCATGAATTACGAATAACGATGAATACTTATTATTTTTAAAAAATGCATAATAGATATTAATGTGTAATTTTATGTGTAAAACATGATATTCGGGGGTAATGTAAATTATAATGATACCATAAATTATATTATTATTATTTTTTTAAATTTTTAAAAAATTTAATTACTTTTTTAAAATGTTAATTAAAACAATATACGTATACACATTTATTTTTGAAATTAAAGATTTGTGAAATTCAATAAGATAGATTATGTGAATCTCTCACACAATATTTTCTTATTTTCTATCATTTTTATTTTTCATCACTTTCCATCACAGACATAAACAACCATTTTTATTTTCCATCACTTTATATTACAGGCACAAACATCATATAAATTGATCAAATGAAAAATGTTTTTTTTTTCCTTCACTTTTCCTTTGACTCAAATTCTCTCACTTTCTTTCATTTTCCTTTTGAGACTGTGCACAAACACACTCTTAATGAATTTGACTAATTTGAAATATATATACAAATTAAAAGCATGTGTTTTTATATTTTTTGAAAAAATTATACCGTGTTTTGATTTTATTTATATACATACATTCATACATATTTTTTTACAGTTCTGAAAATACGATACATATGACGATGGATTATAAGATTATTTATATATTCAGTGATAATATTACGTAGTGTGTTCCTGTGTTGTGACGTTGACCGCCGAAAGACTCTTCTCTGAGAGTACGGTAGCGGCGAGACCCTTCGCGAATCCAACAGGGACCGCGTCGGACCTCTCATATCCCGCACGTGTTCCGCGTTTTCAACCACACCCCCCCCCCCCCCCCCCCCCCGAATAAAATAACACAACCGCACAAACAAAAAAAAAATCTGAAGTTTATCCAACACGCGTCCGCTCCGCTGCCCAGCTGGCATCCAACGTGGCACCCAACACGTATAAATAACCCAACCCCTCCCTAATCCCTTCCAAAAAAAGAAAATCCCCAAACAGAGAGAGACAGAGAAAAAAAACAGAGACCCAAAGAAAATCAAAACCATAGAAACCCAAACAGAGATGGTACCGAAGAAGCCCAGAATCGCCGAAGACCCTCCTCAACTGCGCCGAATCGGCCTCTCGCCGGAGAAAGAGAACTCGATCATAGTCTCCGCCCTCGTCCGCGTCCTCTCCGGCGACACCTCCGCCGACATTAGCCCAAACCCGTTTTCGGAGATGGTCAAGAACGCTCGGCCCACCAGCGATAACGTAGTCCCTGTCGGCGGCGGTGGGGATGGGAGGAGGAGGAGGAGGGGGGAGGGGAAGAAGAATTACAGGGGGGTGAGGCAGAGGCCGTGGGGGAAGTGGGCGGCGGAGATCAGGGACCCGAGGCGGGCGGTGAGGGTCTGGCTCGGGACGTTCGAGACCGCCGAGGCCGCCGCCATGGCCTACGATCGGGCCGCGATTGAGTTCCGCGGGGCCCGCGCCAAGCTCAATTTCCCTTTCCCCAACGCCCCCGCCACCGCCACTGATGTTGGTCTGCAACAACAGCTACAGCAGAGTGAATTTCAAATTCAGCAGCAGCAGCAACAACAACAATTGTCTTGTGTTTCTACTACTAGTACTGTCACCACTTCTGCTACTGTCACTGCTGCTGCTACTGCAACTGCGGGTGGTTCTGATTCTGTCAACAAAAGTGAGAATGACTTTTGGGATGAGATCCAGGATTTTTTGACCCTGGAAGCTGAGTTTCTCCCTGACTTTCATTGAAATTTTGGATTTGTATTTGTTTAGATTTTTTTATTAACTTATGTAATTCCTTGGAGTTTTATGACAAGGGACTGAGGGAGAGTTAGATGTCAATGACATTTTTTGGAGTTTTATGACAAGGGAGAGTTAGATGTCAATGACATTTTTTTTCTTCTTTTGAATGTAAGTATTATTCTTTTTTGCACGATATATTCAAGGGGGACGAAGATGTATTTTGATAATGTTTGGGACATGGTTGTCCAGTCTATTAAACATTGGGGACATTGGGGCATTTGTTGGGTGTTGCTAGGGGGTCAGCTATTCATTGAGTAGCGTTGCATTCCTTTGGGGTTAAGGTTCAAATGTGCTTGGTAGACTTCTTTTCTAATAGTGATATGTTTTAGACATTTATTGATTTTTAGCAATAAAATTTCAGACGTTCATCTACCATTTTGTCAAAAAAAAAAAAGGTTGTTGTGAATCCTTTTAATGGTTGCATAAAATATAACACCCAAAGAGACTTTGGTTTAATGATCGACAACAAAATTTACAATTGTGAAATTATAGGTTCAAATCCCCCAGTTTCTGTTCATCACTTTCCTCCCAAATGAAAACAGAGAAGTTCATCATCTCGTGTAATTTACAATAACATGTATTTTAAATTATGTACATGCAACCTAGTATTGTGTCTTTTGCGGTGCTTATCTACTTGAACTTCTTTTAAAAATTGTTTAGACTGCATAGGACCCCTATGCCCCCGTTTGGATACTGGATAAGCTCCGGATAACCTCGGATAACCCCAGATAAAAAAAATTTTGTGTTTGAAAAGCTCGGATAAACCCAGATAAAGTGTACTAGAATAAACTGGTATAAAGTGGTATATGGATTTCAATCAATCCCTAGAATAAAATTTATCCTAGGTTATTCCACCCAAAGAATAAGTGGACCCACTGTCAAATCAACTGTCATCACCTCTTATAAATCACCTATTAAATCAACTATCATTACTTTTTTACCTTTTATAAATCTTTATCCATACTTTATTCACATTTTACCCAAACAACAAAACATTTATTCATACGATTCTCAACGAGAATAATTCAAAACACAACCAAACACAAAATCATTTTATCCTTATTTATACACACTTATGCTCGGATAAATATATACTCAAGAATAAATCCTATTCTACATCCAAACGGGGGCTATGAGTTGAGGACCATATTGTTTTTTAGTGATATCTTTCTATTCTGGGCACAGGTGTCCTGGAATACTTGATTCTCGACGCGTGTGAAGCCGCGGCTTATTCAGTCACTCTTGAGTAAAGAATAGTTGTGTAGTATAGTTGGAGCTTCGTGGTTCCTTCCGTTTCTTTGATAAAACAAAGGGAGTGAATGTGACAAGGGTTGTGATGTGGTTGATTATAATTAGCGAGAGTATGTACTCTGTTTTTTTGTTTTTTTGTGATCGTGTCCCACTAAAAAAAAAATGGAGCTATCGTGTCATCACTGGTGATGCACATTCTACTAAAGATAATTTTTTTTATTCTAGATTCAGTCCACACAAACGCATGGACCAGTTAAGACAGTGAACTCAACATTAGTTTTTCTAGAAGTATTAGTTTTTCTATTCCATATTTTCATGTGGTGACTGAAGAAACACAACAAATCAGTCACTATAATGTAACATGTCATTGGGTCTATTATTTCCTTGAATAGAAAGTCCCCTGAAAGTCCCCTGAAACTACCTTGTTGTTTGTTTATTTTTTATTATATAAAAATTAAATATTAATAACTAAGAGGGGTTTAGATTACGGCTGCCAATGGGTTAGGTCTTGTCCCATAACTCAATGAGGGACAACTGACCTTTTGGATCCAAAACCTATTATGAAACCAGAGTTGGGGTATGCAAGAAAAATTCGATTTGGGTTTAATACATGAGCTTCTAAGTTAGAATTTCAATGAAATAGGGAGCATACAAACAAAGAGAGCCTGCTTAAACATGGGCTTCTTTTTCCTTCTTCTGTTCAATTCCAGCTTTCCATCAATTTTTCTCAAATGTTTTAAATTACAGAGGTGTTTATCTCAATGTCATCTCCAGTTCTCCACCTTGTTGTCATGTGTGCCTCTCTACTCTTCTTATGTTGATGTTTGTTGTTCTTATATTGAGATATTTGCTGGGTGGTTATGAAGGATGAGAAAAAATTGGTCAAGGTAAAGGACCAAAATTTTTCTGGACCCGAGTTTGTTATTTCTGAGTCCATCAAGTCCCGTCCAGGACCTAGATTCAATGGCCCCCTGGCATATCAAATCTGACCATCTTGATCCAACCACAGCCCATTATAGGCCCAGTTTATATCCAAAGTTTCTACATTATTACAAAACGCATATATTTTTTGTCATTTTATTGTGAACAGATAAGAATTGCACGACAGGCTGCATATGAGACATTCTCTAATGCCGTTCTTTCCTTGATAGCCATTCATGAAATTCAACTTACGATCCCCACTGAATTAATAGTTTTTTTTTTTTTTTACCTAGCATGACTCTTAGGACTGTAACTTGGGTCTAGCTCAACCCGATATTTTTATATAGGGTGGATTGTAAAAATCGAGTTCAAGTTCAGGTTGGTTAATTCAGGTTGAGTCATAAATCGGGTTGGGTTTAGATTGGTATCATAGACGACCCGATTCAATCCGAACCCGTAGTAGACACTAGGAGTGCAACTTTAATCGATTAAATCAAATCTAAACCAATCCAAACCACTTTTTTTTAGATTTGGGTCACAGGTTTTTTGTTTGATTTGAGTATGGATTGAAAAATTAGTAAATTGATTTAATTTGGTTTAGTTTTCGTTGCACTTAAAGAAAAATTAAAAAACCAAACCGGATCGGATTAAATTAAAAAATTATTAGTTATATTAAATATATATATTAAATCATTCTTTTTATAATAAAATTATAATCTATATATTTTATCGAACTAACTAATCTATAGATTTTACAACATCCTTGTTACTCTATTGTTGGTGTGTTAACTGATTTTTTTTTTTGGTGAAATAATCTTGTAACTTTAGTTCGGCTCGATTTAGTTCGGTTTAGGCAAATTACATCGGTTCGGTTTACGGTTTTTCCACTTCGGTTTCAATTTTGGTTCGATTCAGTTTTGATCTTGATAGGTTAGTAGTTTGGTTCAATATAGTTTCACTATAAATCGAATAAAATCGAGTAATTTGCATCCATAGTAGACACTCATATGATATTTTAAATTGGTCATAGATCATTGATACTTGATGCTTTATTCTAAATCTTTATTTTGGATCATAATATAATTTTTTTTGTGGAGTTAAATTGTTTTAGTTAGCGATTGAAATTCATGAAATATGTGTGTGTGTTTTTTTGTTAAAAATTAGGGTTGAAATTTGGATTCCATGGGTTGAGTTCGGATTAAAATTGTCGGGTTGGGTGGGTTAGGGTTGAACACCTTGAACTTCGGGTTAGATTCTCGTTAACCTGGCCAACTCATCCGAGTTGCAGCCCTAATAACTCCAATCTAGTATGCATGTACTAGGTTAAGGCATTGTTACACTAGTCATTTTTACAATCCTAAATACAATATCATATGCATCATGAGAAATCCAATAAAACATATGCATCGTTAGACGAAGTATATACATCGTTAATTTATTTGTTTACATTTACTAAAAATAGTTTCATTCAATTCGAAATTGAGCGATATACACCTTTCATTGAAGCATCTAGATCATTAGATGATGTTTATTATTTTAAAAAAGGGTTAAAGACATTTGAGTCCCTCTAAACATCCACAAACCTATATAAGTCCTTGCAAACTTGGAGTCGGACATACATGTCCTTTAAACTTTTATGATGGGTCAATTTAGTCCATGGGTTAACTTTTTATTCAATTTGACGATATTTTCTCATAGTATTTTATCTCTGTGAAATTAAATACTCATATAAATCATTGAAAAAATAAAAAAAAACATATATATCATTTTAAATGACCATCTTGCCCTCGATCAAACTCATTTTCACTTTTTTTTCTTTTGCGGATTTTGACTTTATTGTTGCGTATTACTCCATTATTATTATTTTTTGCTTCTATTTCAAACCATTGTAATTATAAAGATGACTTTATTTATGTATTATATTTATTATACTATAGATATTACTCATATTTTTTATTTTACATTTTGATGAAGTGATTACACAAGTTAAAATGCTCATGTTAATCACCATGTTGTGCATTGTGGATGGTATAATAGTAAAATCACACTCATGATTAATTTTAACCATGATAGATTAAAAAATAATTTAATAGTAGGGATGTATTAGACATTTTTTGTGTTTTTAATGATGTAATTGTCATGCCTCAAGTTTACAAGGACTTATATGGATTTACAGATGTTTATAGAGACTCAAACTTCTTTACCCTTTTAAAAAAAAATATGTGGTCTGCGTATTGGACAATAAAAAGAACGGAGTATAACAATTTCGATTAAAAAAAATACGAGAGAACTGGGCCCTTAACGACTGATCCCCTTTTGGCGATACAAGCATCTGGGCCGACCCATGTAAATCAATTTGGCCCATGCCAAAGCTATGTTAAAGTAATATCGGATCTTGACCGAGTCTGACCCGACCCGAAGCAGCCAGCAATTCCTTGGGTGGCTCTATTTGCCCCCCTTCAAATTAGGTGCACCCGTCTCTTGTGTGCTCCGCCCCCTCTAAAAATTAGGATTTGTGTGCCCCCCATAATCAGTCGATATAAATGACTTTCATCGACACATAATCAGTCGACTGATAGGTTTGACACTCACAATGTCGATAGAAATGACTTCCATCGATACCTAATCAGTCGACTGATATGTATTAAATTTAAAATGTTTAAACTGATGGAATCGACACATGAAGTGTTGACATTTTATGAATCTGTCGATATTTTAAGTGTCGACAGATTTGAAACCCCTGATATCGTCGTTGAGGTCGACTCCATCTCCTGAACTCATCGACACTCCGAGTGTCGACAGAAATCAATTCAGTCGATACTTGATTAGTCGATTTTATATAGATCTTGTTAAGAATCCATATAGGAGAGTGCAACTGTATTAGAGGGGGACGAACACAGCCACCCCAATTCCTTCACTTTCACGCATTCTCGCCGAGTAAAAAAGACGAGGCCACTCCGATTCCGACCCAACCCAACGTCATCATTTGCTTCACTTCCACGCATTCATTCTCACCGACTTAGATCGTCCCTTTAAAACCGAGCTCCTGTACACTCGACCGCACCGAATCACTCTCCCTAAAAACCGAATCATCTTCAAATTTCAAACTCTCTCTCTCTCTCTCTCTGTGAAACCCTAATCGCCATGGGAGGCGCTCAAAGCCGCAGAGACCTCGACGTCTCCGACAGTGACGACTACAGCGAAGAAGAAGAAGAAACCGAAGAAGAAGAAGAGACGTCCCAGAAATTCAGTACCCCTACGAGCGGGCGGAACCCTAAAACAGAAACCTCGGTCGACGAGGTCGACGAGAGGCTCAGATCGCTCAAGCTCAAGTACTCCACCCCTCAGAGAAACCCTAACGCCCCCAATTCCGTCAAGCTCTACCTCTATAACTCCCGTGACTCCAAGTGGTCCACCGCTGAAAAGCTCGCCTTCTTCTCCTTCGTCCGATCCGCCGACGATCCCGACCGGTCGCCGCCTGCCGACGGTGACGACGGCGGGTTGTTCCTTCGGGTGGGGTCTAGGGTCCGGGCGCGGTTGGGGCCGGAGATGAAGCTGCAGATGTTCCCCCAACAGAGGCGAATCGATTTCGTGTCGGACGGCGGGGTCTGGGCGATGAGGTTCTTCACCGAGGCGGACTATCGGGCGTTTCTCGCGGAGTACTGGAGGCGGGAGTTTGAGAACGTGTTCGGGTCTGATCGGACGGAGGCGAACGAGGTGAAGGTCTACGGGAAGGACTTCATTGGGTGGGCGCGTCCAGAGTCTGCCGACGAGTCCATCTGGGAGGACGCGGAGGAGGACTTCAATCGGTCGCCCATCACGCCGAGCCCTTTCAAGGCGATGCCTTCAGTCGAGGAACAGGACCATTTGGAGGAGTTCGAGGAGGAGGCGTCGAATGAGGGCGGTATACAGAGCCTCGCACTGGGGGCTCTTGATAACAGCTTCCTTGTTGGGGAGTCAGGGATTCAGGTGGTCAAGAACTTCAGCCATGGCATCCATGGGAAGGGCATGACAGTGAGGCTCCAAGGGGGGGATGGGCACGATCGGTCCACGCCCAAGAAGGCTTTGCTAATGCGGGCGGAGACGAACATGCTTTTAATGAGCCCGGCGAACGTTGGAGGTGCCCGGGGAGGGCCGAGGTCGAGTGGGGTTCATCAGCTTGACCTTGAGACGGGGAAGGTTGTGACAGAGTGGAAATTTGAGAAGGACGGCACGGACATTATGATGACGGACATTGTCAATGACAGTAAGGGTTCGCAGCTTGACCCATCGGGATCGACGTTTCTGGGTCTGGATGATAACCGGCTCTGCCAGTGGGACATGCGGGACAGGCATGGGATTGTCCAGGATTTGACGAACCCGGTCTTGAATTGGACGCAGGGGCATCAGTTTTCGAGGGGGACAAATTTCCAATGCTTTGCTACTACTGGAGATGGGTCTATTGTGGTTGGGTCGCTGGATGGGAAGATAAGGTTGTATTCCAAGAGCTCGATGAGGATGGCAAAGACGGCGTTTCCCGGGTTGGGGTCACCGGTGACGCATGTGGATGTTACGTTTGATGGGAAGTGGATATTGGGGACGACTGACACGTATCTGATACTTATTAGCACGGTTTTCAAGGATAAGGATGGGAAGGAGAAGACGGGGTTCAGTGGGAGGATGGGGAACAGGATCGCAGCGCCGAGGCTGTTGAAGCTTACCCCATTGGATTCGCACCGCGCTGGGGTCGATAATAAGTTCCGGAATGGGCAGTTCTCGTGGGTGAGTTTCTCTACTGTTTCTATATCTTTATCTTTTTCTATGCGCTTGGAGAATAAATGGTGTTAGATCTACATTTGATTTCATTTCCCGCATTTGATAGACATGCCTCTGCTTCATTGGACAAGCCTTGATTCTATAAAAACTTCTTTAAACAATCTCAAATCTTTAAATTGCCATACCAGGATATATGAAAGCATCACTTTTGGCATGCTGAAGAAACTCCCATGGAATGAATTAGTAGATTTCTCCTGTAACAATTATCTAAGTTGTTGCTTGTACAGTTGTACATGCTTGTGTTTACCAGAAAATTTGAAGCATAGATATAGCATTCTGTAATAAATAATCTTTACACCACCTGCATTTGTTTCGTTGCCTTCATTCTTCACAAGTTATCGTACTCCTATTTAGTTCCTTCTTGGTTAAATTTTTGTATTTTGATTCAAACATACCATTTAGTTGATTTTTATATACCACAATAGCTAATATATGGCTGACCCAGTACATTTTGCTAGTAAACACGTGATTTTTCCTGTCATCTGGTTCATGTGGTAGATAAATTTTTTTAATGAGGATCATGTATGATTTGGCCCATAGCTTCCATGCTTCCTTTGAGTGACAATTGGGAATTCTTTGCTATACTTATCTACTCTGCGCTGAAAAATGTCTAATCAGCATAAGTAGGAAGGTAGAAGAGAATACTTGTCATAATACAAAATATAGAAAAATGTCTTCTCTTTTTATTTAACTTGATTGAATACCTAAGTGGCCATAAATGAGTATAAAATTCTAAAAATTTTGAATTATCAAATTGATTAATTTTCTTTGATAAACAAGTTAATGATTGGCACCAAAATGTTTCATATCTGTATAATTTTGTTTGACATTATTATGCAGCTGGAGGTTTTATATAGCATTAAATTGAATCATCCACCACCATTTTAGTTTGTAATGTGTATTTGTGCAAGTCCAGTGCTCTGTCCTAATTGGGGCACATGTTTTAATTGAAACGTGAATTTTTTTTTTTTTTGGTTCACATCTTTATTTCTTATTGAAACTAAAGATCTAATTGTTGCTTTGTGGGCAGTTTGATGGGCTTTTTTTAATTATTATTTCCCATATTATTATTATTTTTTGTATTCACATAATTTTGTATTGTGCTTTTATATAAAAACATTTGTGAGCTTTTAGCATTAATGAGTTTGATTATCTTGATAATCACTTGTGAAACAACTTATTATTACATTTTTCATTTGTTGGCCAACTGATCCATTCTTGCAAATCTCATTATGATT
This sequence comes from Acorus calamus, assembly GCA_030737845.1. Taxonomy (NCBI): domain Eukaryota; kingdom Viridiplantae; phylum Streptophyta; class Magnoliopsida; order Acorales; family Acoraceae; genus Acorus; species Acorus calamus. The sequence continues at coordinate 25,079,652 of CM060876.1, read as the reverse complement.
ATGACGAATCTTTATCTTGACACAAAGGGATTTAAGATTTGGGTTCACTTTGTGTTATCAACCAACCACCCTCTTCATCTTTTGAATCTGTTGGCCAAAAATGCATTCTTGCATTTTTTCCCTATCTATGGAATGACTTAATTTTTGGGCAACCAATTCATGCATACTACTAGTATTATTCAACTTAGTCAAGTGTTCCACCATTATATTCAATAATTTTTTTCTCACTTGATAGAAACTCTCATCACCCCCACATGTATGCACAGGTGACAGAGAACGGGAAGCAGGAGCGCCATCTGGTGGCGACGGTGGGCAAATTCAGCGTCATCTGGAACTTCACGCAGGTGAAGAACAGCGGCCATGAGTGCTACCAGAATCAGGAGGGCCTCAAGAGCTGCTACTGCTACAAGGTCGTTCTCAAGGATGAATCAATCGTCGACAGCCGCTTCATGCACGACAAGTTCGCCGTCAGTGACTCCCCCGAAGCCCCCCTCGTCGTCGCCACTCCCATGAAAGTCAGCTCCTTCAGTATATCAAGCAGGCCCCGGCTGCAGTTTTAGTGTTGTTTTTTTTCCACAACTGTGAAGTCACATTGTGTCGTTGGATTTGTATTTGTGTGTTTGTCTTTTGCTTCTGATTGTAGAAACTCTAATTTGTGGATTGGAGGCTTTAACATCACTGAATCTGTTTAATGTATGAATTCTCGTTGTTTTCTTACCGGGCTCTGTTACATAAAGCAATCTATGAAAGCTGTAGATACTCTACAACGAAAAATATATTAGAGTTTCGGTACTCATTTTTTTTACGGTCTCAAATGTAGTTTTATATAGCTCGTTAGTTTACTTCACTCATTATAATGAGATGTGTATCTCGTTAAAAAAAAAATTATGTTTTTTATAAATAATATTATTCAATTTATTAAAAACGATAATTCATATTTTATAAAAGTACATGTCTCGATGTATATATATAATTATTATAAATAGAAAAACATGGGCAGATTGTATTTAGAGTGTAACCTTTTTCATATATAAATGAATGCAAAATTCATTTAAGTGTACTCTTTTGTAAAATAATGTTTATATATCTAAAAAAAAATTAAAATATGTTAGGCCAAAATGAATCACGTTAAGAATGACTAAGATAGCAATTACAGTTTATCGTGTAAAACTTCTTCTAAAAATAGCTTTTTAGAGAGAAAAAATGATCAAATAAATCTATCAAAAGTTACAAATACCCAAATCAGCCACTTTTTAAAATTATACCCAAAAAAGTCTAATTTCATCATTTTGAAAACTCAAAAGACTAACATACCCCTATGTAGTAGTTAGATCCCTAACATGCCTCTAACCCTTGGTAGGTTATTCCACAAAAAACCTATTTTTTATATGAAACAACAATTTCTTCTTTCTCCCTACCTGTTAAAAAAAAAATCTAAAACCTCAGCTTTTGAATTGTTGCAATGGAGGCCGATTACATTGAGGTAATCCTAAAAATATTCATAATATTTCTTTAGATATTTCTATTATTATTTGAGATCTTGATTTTAAATTTTTTTTTCCCACATACTGTGTTTTTGAGATATTGATTTTGAAAGAGTTTCTTATGATTCTGAAATCCTGTACCACCGTCAATGCTTCATCGCTTTAAAACACAAATTGACCTGTTGAGATATTATAGGATCTCATTTGTGGCCATTGTTTATGTACACTCATATATATTGAAAGGTGGCTAGGATGGTGAGTGGGGGATGATCAGTTGAATTATCAAATATTATTGGGTTATCAAATAAATTTTTTTTAAAAAGTGGAGAATTATGGGAAAGAGGAAGCCCATTATCAAATACTATTGGGTTTAAACCATGGCAAAAAAAAAAACATATGATATCATCTTTTTTATTTGCTTGATTAGATAAAAAAAATCTCTTCTTAGAATTATTCTAAAGCATCAAAGATTTAGATAACTATTTAAGGGAGTATCATGAAAAACTCAAATTATATTAACACACGTCTTACAAAATTCATCTAATGACTAATAATTTAGAGTAACAAAAATTTATGCACAAGAATGTGTGAAATATTTTCACAAATGTAAAAGGTATGGAATAACTTAACAAGAGTTAGAGACATGTTAGGGATCTAACTACATAGGGGGTAGGTTAGTCTTTTGTGTTTTCAAAATGGTAAAATTAAATTTTTTTAAGTATAATTTTAAAAAATGACTGATTTGAGTATTTCTAATTTTTGAGAGATTTATTTGGTTATTTTCCTTTTTAGAAAATATATTTTTATTAGATTATGAAAAAACAGTTTTTTATAATTAAATTTTTTTATTTTTTTCACTTTCTTAAAAGCTAGGACCCATAGGGTAGTTTAAACATGAAATGAATTTGAATAAATATGATTAGTGTTTGAAAACTCATTTTCAAGTGCACTCTCAGTATAACATTTCCCTTCATATCCTCACTGGAGGATGACTACATTGGAGGTCTCTTTCAACTCTTTAGATTTCTACGGCTGAAGTTGCTCCCTTTGACTGGTAGGATAAAGTAGAGGCTGTGGATGTTATTGAGAGAGAGAGATGGCTTCCAAAGTGGTGAGCTTCTCTGGTTCTTGGCTCTCTCCATCATCTGTGGTGGGGAAGAGGTACACCAAGAGCACTCCTCTCAGCTCTGCCGCCACCGTCATCCCTCCCCGAACTTCTTCCCTCCGTCCAGCAGCTCAGTCACAGCGCGCTACTTGGCTTCCGGGCCTCGAACCTCCTCCTCACCTAGACGGCTCGTTAGTACTCTCACTCCATTCTTTTCAAGCGGAAAATCAAATTGATCACATTAAATTAAGAGTCAGTTTGATAACCCCCCTCGTATTCTTCCTAACAGAACACTCGGCTAAATGTCATTTGAAATTCTTCATTCCCAAATAAAATTCTATTGATTTATCGTTTCTATAAAATTCATCAGAAATTCTCATTTTAGACTAGAGTTCTCATATGGGTTCTAAAACTGATGACCACTCATATTACCTGTCATATTCTTACTGATATTTTTTTGATGTAGTCTCTCTGGTGATTTCGGTTTCGACCCTCTAGGCCTTGGGGAGGATCCAAAGGATCTAAAATGGTATGTCCAGGCCGAGCTAGTGCATTGTCGATTTGCGATGGCTGGTGTGGCTGGGATTCTTACAACAGATGTAGGTAACCATTCATTGAGTTTCCACATTGCAGTTCTGGATTTGTAGTCCTCCAGATGTTCCTAACAGTCATGCAAGTTTAATTTTCTGTGATTGTTTGTTACTCGTGTTGTTTCTCGCAGCTGCTTCGCGTGACGGGGATCAGAGATTTACCAGTTTGGTATGAAGCAGGCGCCGTGAAATTCGAGTTTGCAAACACGTCGACACTCTTCATCATTCAGATGCTTCTGATGGGGTACAGTTTGGAGCAGGCCATTATCATAAGATGTTTGTTCTTGTTTTCCATTACTAGATAGATTTCTTCATTGCCTGTTATTCCAATCACAACTGCATCTGGACATTTTGTATTGCTTTGGCACGGAAAATCTGCTGAGATCTACTGAGTACTCTGATAAATGAATAGATAGGTAGATGAAAGAAGTCTCTCTGTTTATTGACAGTATGGATAAAAAATAAGTTTTTTTTCCTAACATAATATCAAACATGAACAAAATTGGTCCGCCCGAGTCTTCAGTTTGTCATGCTGTTGATTCATTTCCAGATGTTCTCTTTATCTCTTCTTCCCATTTTAAAGTCTTGTTTGTTTTTCGACTTTCAAATTCACAGATTTGTGGAAACCAAACGATACATGGACTATGTCACTCCTGGATCACAAGCCATGGAAGGGACCTTTTTCGGCATCGAAGATGCTTTAGAAGGTTCAGAACCTGGGTAACTATCAAGACCTTCAACTTGAAAACCTAATCACCTCTTCAACTTTACGATACGATGCAAGCTCGATTGGTTTCCTGTTTAACCTAGATGATTCAAAACTATGAACTGACACACCTATTGTTCTAATAAACAGATACCCAGGAGGTCCACTGCTGAATCCTCTTGGTCTGGCAAGGGATGTCGATAGCGCCCGCGATTGGAAGCTGAAGGAGATCAAAAATGGTTTGGCCAACAATAACTGAAACGATTGATTTTTTTTCACAGTAGAATAATATGTCTGAGCAAGATTTTGTTCTTTCTTTCGTTCCCAGGCCGGCTGGCTATGGTGGCAATGCTCGGATTCTTCGTGCAAGCAAATATCACCCACACCGGTCCAGTTGAGAACCTCATTGCCCACGTCTCTGATCCATGGCACAAGACGGTTATCCAGAGCTTGGTTGGCTCTTGATCGATCGATCAGATCATTTTTTGTAACACTGAGTGATATTTGAGGAATATCACTTTCACAAGAGGGGGGATAAGGAATCCTACGTTTGTACTCAACCGTTTTAACAAAAATTAAGGGCCAATTTGGCATACTTTCTCATTATATTTTGTTGAAACAACCAGGAAAATTGCATTTAAAATATTTCATTCCCGTGTTCATTCCTGAATATTATAGGCCAATTTTTTCCTTCCACGGAATCTAACAGACTAGATTCCTAGAAAGAAAGAATTCTCATTGTGGGCAAGAGTAGAATTACCAAACTGATCTTAAAGTTCCTTCTTTTCCTTTGAAGTTCTTGTTTTCCTTCCGGAACTCAAACAAAAGGGACTTCTAGAAAATCTAGTAATAAAACGAGTGCTAATATTGTTTATTTTCAAGGCTTTTTAAGCAATTCATCAAAATATTCTTTTAAAAAAACCATGTTATTACAGTGAATACAAAACGCATAGAACATATAAAAGTTTACATCCACTAAAAAAGCACTAGAATGTCCAGACGCATAGATAAAAATTTCAGAATCAGAAATTCCAAGGGATGCAATTCATCGATCATAAAAATATCATTAGATTTCATAAATAGAAAGGCACAGCAACAAATTTGGGGAACCATTAAAAAATAAACAAAATGGTGATGGATTGAGCCATGCTATTGATGTTCTCATACATTACATAAATCACAGTTTTTTAGAGGGGAGGTTTGTGGCTCTGCTCTTCCCTCTCCTTTTTTTTAATCTCTCTTTCCTCTCTCAGGCACCCCAAGAAACAAAAGGAAAAGAAAACCTCACAATGCAATTACTAAACAAAATGATATCTAACAAATAAAAGGAGTAGATGCCTAACCGACATCGCAAGCACATATATCTTCCATACCAATTGTCGGAGGGACCTCTCTCCAGGAAGCAAATCAAATTGATGCTTTCTTCAAAACCCAAAGTTTTTGTGTCTATTTCTTCGCCTAGTTTGCTGTCGCACTCCCACTTGTGGATGGTTTAGCCACGTAAATCTGCTTCACCTTAGAATTGCCGACGTTCTTTTCTGGCCCTGAAGCATGGTTCCTTCCATGGAAGCCCATCCTGCGGTGCCACTCACCCCCACCTGAGCCTGTCTTTTGTGATGTTCCGCCCCCTCTGTTATCCAAATAACCAATCGGTTGAAGATACTGCGATGCTGATGTCTGCTGCTGAGGGGCTTGAGACTTTGAAGTAGAGCTCAAACTATGGCTGCTGCTGCTGCTATTGTTGGTGTTGCTGTTTCCAGTGTTACCATTCTCACTAGCATTCGCCACACTGGTTCTTGATGAGGCCATGCTAAAGCTTTGCCCCTTTGAATTCCCACTTGTCGCACTGTAAGCACCCACCCTGCTTGTTGGAATACTCAAAGTACTAGTGCCTGAGAGGTTGCCAAGTGGCAGCTCATCTGGGAATTGAGCGGCAGCATTGGCAGAGATGGGAAATTTTCTACTGCTGTCATCTGCAGGCATCGTTGGGTGTACTTCATGATATGGATTCCCTGCAGATGGATCAACTGACGGTCCATGGCTGAACTGAATGGGCATCGCCCCTTCTTTCCTTTGGTGCATTGGCATTTGTAGTGGGACAGAGTGAAGGGGGGATGGGGAGAGGTGAGGCCAGCGAGCTTGAACCGGTAAGTCAGGGGAAGGCTGTGTTTGAAAATGGTTAAATTCGCAGTAAGAAGCAGGAATAAAATCAGCCAAAGAATAATGAAAACAACATAGACTTCACCCAATGTAAGTTGGGTAACATCAGAGTATAGAGTAAGCGAAATTGTACAGGATTTACAAGACATGATTTAATATAACTATTAATATATGTTCATTAATGCACATATATGATACAACATATACATACATTGAGAATGTAATTATGACGAATGGATATATGTATATAATTGGATATCATCATCAAAAAAATTTACTTGAAAAGGGAATATTAATATTGTAAAACAAAAGAATAAAGCAAAATATCATGCATCACTGGTATAAAGAGTGCAAAGCGCACAAAAAAAAAGGAAAGCAAAAACATATGTTGTATTCCACATGTCGAACATATTTGAGATTTGACATGACAACTTTTGGGAATTGTGTGTGAATGTGCACAAGCACAGGCAAGCAGAAGCAGCAAATATTTCCCACTGGAGATGAAGGTATATAAAATAGTACCTGGAAAGGGGATATGTCAAACATGGCAAGAGGAGAAGCAATTGGCATGAGGGGTGATCCTGGCATCAGATGTTGAATGGGTGCAGGGATGCTGGATGGATTTCGCTGGCCTGATACCATATTCATGTTGTTCATGTCATTCTCATTAGCACCCAACCCAGTAGACACAGGACCATGCTTCCAGTCCGGTTGCTTCCCAGAGGGCACATATGCGGTTGTGCCCATGTAACTTAAACCGACTTGACCAAATTGTCCCACAGGTGCAAAATGATTGTAAACAACCATGTGAGGATGACCTTGAACACCAGGAATTCCCCCGGGGGGAGTGATGAAAGGACCAGTATACCCTGCTGGAGGACCATAAAAAGAGTCGACACCAGAATGGCATGGTTGCCAAGCACCAAGGGGCCCTGAACCCAATGCAGTGCTCCTCTGTGTTTGTGATTGTGTTCCGCCAGAATCGTCATGGGGGCCAAAGGCAAAGATAGGAGCACCCAGCATGGGGTTCATCTCGAAACAGGGGAAATGAGATGGTGGTGCACCAGGGTAATGTGAAAGCATTGGATTATTGGAAGTTTGAGGGTTTGGCATTGGTGGCCATAAGTGGGGGGATGGTGTTTCCACTGAAAGATCAGCCGGGAGAGCAACAGCGAGAGACTCCTCAACCCTAGACTGACCCGAATTATTTGTCACACCTACAAAAAAAATAATCAAAACTTGGATATCAAACAAAAGGAAAATGGTAATTTGTCTTATTTAGAGTAATTTTGTCAATTGGAGACTTTTTATACCACTTTCTGAAGTTAACCCATCAACATCGGCAGCACCAAAACTTTTAGTCTCTAAATTGGAAACTGAACATGGGCCTCCAGCACCTTCATCGCTAGTAATGGCAGCAACAGCAACAGCTGAAGCAGCAGCTTCAGCTTCAGCCTCGGGATCATCTAAATGACCACATGACTCATTAGGAATTTTCTCTTTGTCGTAAAACATTGTGCAGTTGTTCTCAGGCAGAGATAAATTATTATGCTCCAAAGGTACATCTGGCTTGCGTGAACCAGGAAGCCCTATCCCATTGGATATGGCACAGCTAACTGGCGGCAAAATTGTAGGAGATGTGACCGCACCTATTTCAAAGGTTTGCAAACTTAATCAGAGCCACAACAATATGATTGTGGACTAGGGACTGCAGTCAAATTAAGAGAACATTCTTCTCACCAAATTGAATTTTCTCCCCAGCAAGCAAGGAGTTGAGAGGGGAAGAATATGGTTTATCCTGTGCCACAATGGGCTTTGACCGTTTGTTCACTTCAAGTGTAACATTAGTGTGATCCCCAATAGAAGTGACATGCGTATCAAAATGTGCTGGCTTCATAGCGTCATCAAGCTGATTCTGGGTCAAGGTTATCACCTGAAAAGATAAAATAATAGAATCATTTCTGTCCACAGCAGATAATCTATAGATCACAGCACTAATGATCAGAAATTTATTTAAGCTACAGCAATCCACAGCAAAAAAATATCACATTCATAATATTCACCATTCAGATATATAGTTTCTGTCTGAATTTTCTCAAAAGAAGCAACAAAATTCAACCATTTACAGACTCCAACCATCTTTCTAAAACAATCTCAATCCAGAAACAAAAAACCAGTCTATTCACCAATCTTTCCACTGATGCACATAAACCAAAGCAAACCAAAATATGGAACAAGGTCAATGGAAAAAACAGTGCTAGACATTAATGCAGAAAGTCAGTCATGGTTTCTTCAAAGCTAATATGCCAGTCTGCTGTCTAGTATCTGACAACCTAAGTATCATTTTTGTCACAAAAAGAATCAGAAACTTGGATATAGTAATGTAAACCCTCACCATCAGTTTGAAAATCAGGGAATAATTTGGCAAGGATAAATATCCGAATTTGGTAATATTTGGGTTAAGAGCGCCAATACACTCGGTCCATTTTACAGCCCCATCTACTATGACAACATAATGTATATTGCGTTATCATAGTGCATGGGGTTCTATCATGATGTATGGAGTAAAAATACCATTTCATTTTTTCAAAGAGAAAAGAAAAAACCATTATATCTAAGTATATGCTTCATTTCATTTTACAATATGCACTTCAATGGGAGAGAGTATAATTTTTGGAAAAAAGAAAAATAGTGTAGACTACAAACGGGGCTACACAAAGGGTTGGATGTATCATTTTCCCTTGGGTTAAGTTCGGGAAAAATTCAAAAACATTAAAAAATTTATGAAAATAGAAAAATTAATTATGACATGCAAAATCACCAATATTAAATCAAATACATCATTCTCAATGACGTTATAACACCAAAACATTACGATTTCTGAAATCTAATATTTGAATTTAGGCAAAATCATCAAAAACCAATAATAAGAACTAGCATAGAAAAACCTGGTGTAGCATTTTTTTTATTCCTTTTTGACTTTGATACTGAACAGATGAAATATGTTGTATGCAATTAATACATATTTAAATAATTTAATATGTAAATTACTGGAATATGAAATGTACTCTTAAATGAGACATGATTTAAATGGGAGTTAAACTTTTAATGAAAAGCGTGAATTTATTATATAAATTGATCAATAATTCATAGTATTTGATAACAAGGATGTAATCAAGCTCGAAATGTGTGGCTAATCCAATTTTCAGATTTCAAATCGATATGCCATGTAAATGAGTTAGGAAAAAACCAATGTGTTTGAATGTCAAACAAAGCGCACTTATTAAAACGAAGCTAAAAAGTGTTTGATAAACCTAACCTGTTGAGTAATTTGTGTATTTCCCCATGGAATCAAAGAGGCTGGGAGATTATCATCAGTAACACTATTACTTTTGAACGGTAAGCCTGGGGCGATGTTTGTTCCTCCAACAGATGTTCCAGGAACTGAAGGTATAGACCTGCGGAAAGATACTAAAAAAGATAAGTCCTATGATCATTAATAGGTAATGGTGTTGCCGTCCAGGTAGCTTAAGCATACTTCACATTGTGAGAGGATCTAATATCAGAAGCATCGTTGTTCACTGCAGGAGTTCCGATTGGGGGTAGCGTTTGCACACTGGTGGTAAATACATCAGATGTTCCAGAATTGGCAAAGGCGCCTCCATCAGTGACAGCAGGCTCAGAATAGATATTGCTTTTTGCTTCCCCAGCCGAAGAATTCACCCTTCTATTTGTGTAGGACATAACAGCACTATTCTGTGGGAATGAACGAGGCTTCCGAGGAGCCTAATATGGAGAGAGAAAAAATGGGTGAGAAAACATCTTGTTCATACATACATAGATAAGTGCAATAACAGTATGTTACCTTCACAATTCTCGACTTGGCCTTAATTTCTCTTTCCCGTTGTTCCCGGCGATCATTCAGCATCTGTCTCTTAGACCTCACCTCAATGAAGTCATCCTCATCGCTAGGAGCTTCAATGCCTGGCTGTGTATAAACACGGACAACCCCAGTCTGCAGAGGAGCATCCACAATTTCTGAAGCACCACTCCTTTTCAAACTGCCCTCTCCAGGGTTGGAAGACTCTGTTGCAGATATCAGCTGCTTATGCTCTGCTTCTCTTCCCGATGTTCTCCTCATCTTGCTATCTGGACCAACAGCACGCCCACTGTTATTGGCATTAGAGTTCGAGCTTTCCGATTCAACCAACAATTTATTAGGTCGATTTGCAATGGAATCTCTTCTTCCCCCATTTTTTATAGGTCCCCTAGATCTTCCATTAGAATTCAAGATGTCACCCTGGACTAAAGAGTTAATAGCATCTGATGTCCTCCCATCAACATTTCCCCGCACTCTAAATTCCATACGCCGGACATTACGTCGAGCCCTTCTCTGAAACCCACTGCCAGAATCTGCATGTACATCTTGGGATGCTGGAAATGATGATTTCATACTAGAATTTCTAACAGAATAGACATATCTCTTCCCTCTGCCACCCGATGCCATGCCTTGAGCCTTCGATCTACTAGTAGCTCTTTCAGAGGATAAAAGAGGTTCTCCACGCATCTGACCATGTGCTTCTCTGTTGCTAGAAATAGATCGATAATTCCTCCTAACAATCACATCATGATTACCTTGATGTTGTTTTGGCAACATCAACTCCCTCACTACATGACTCTGAGATGGAGGAACTTCATCCTTCAGATTATCGGAGGGGGGTGATTCCTTCAGCTCATTGCCACCCAAACCTTTGGCAGATGCCTCATCCCAAACCTTAAATACAGGACCAGGCTGGCTCTCCATTTGAACAGATTGGTTTTGGGTCCTATCATTTGCATAGACCGACTGCATAGATGTAGAATCCTGGGCAGGCTGGCTATGTAGTGGGAGGCCCTGTTTCTGATTCAGATGGTAATGGGTTGGAATGGTAGAATGTTGGACAAAAGACATTGTTTGGTGAGCCACTGGCAACATTCCCTGAGGAAGAGATGAGTGATACCCCAGAAATAGCGAAGGTTGTGCATGATGAAGATGTAGCGGCATCTGTATAGAACCAATCTGTATGGCAGGGACTGGAGATGGTATGAGGGAAGGGCCAGAGAATAATCCAAATTGCAAGTTGACGGGATGATCAGCCTGACTTGAAACCGCAGAGGCAGCGGATAAAATTGGCTGGATAGGTGCCGCAGAAGGCAAAGGCATGTTAGCATCTGATGCCACTGGCAGCTGAGCTTGTGGCTTCACAACAACAGAATTGCTGGTTGCTCCCATGTTCTCAACCTCATGAGATTTGATGGGCATCACTTTTTCGGTTTCAAGCACCATCTTTTTCATATGAGAGCTCTCAAAGCTCGCTTCAGAAAATGCATTATCTGTCTGGAGGCCGTCATATCCACTGCCAACGGCAGTTTCAAGTTCTTGTTCAGCACCAACAGAAAGTGTTTGTAAACCAAGTTCCTGGGGTTCATTAGCTGAAGTTGTTTCAAAAACGCTGCTAGTCGGGATGCCATTTTCAACACCATCATCAAATCCCAAAGCCTGCTGACAAGTCTCATCACCCATCGTCAACTCGCGCCCATCCAAATGCAAATCTTCCAATTCCCGAGAGAGGTTGCAGTTCTCTCCATCACCTTCATGAATTTCATCCTCATCCAAGTAGCCATCTTCCACTTCATCATACTCTTCTTGCTCCTGGATCCTTTCATTGTCCTCAACATCCCATTCTTCATCTTCTACTCCTGAAGATGTGGGATTGCATACATCTGGAACAGAAGCAATAGCTTGGCTATCTTCAGATGATAACATTCCTCGTCCATCCAATAAAGAAGGTATAATTGGAGACTCACCAGAATTATCATCACCATCCAACTCGTCATCATGGGAGAGATGAGTGGGCGAAGTAGGTGGGCTTGAGACTGAGAGAGAAGACTGAGAGTCGCACCTTGGAGAGTCATTGCCCTCCTTTGGGTCCTGAGAAACCGTCATGCTGAAACTGTTCCTCTGTGGTGGTGGTGGTTCAGTGATTTCAGGTTGCCCGAGCTTCTCATGCCAGTAATCGCTATCACTTCCAGGCTGCACCATGTCTGCGCCTCTCATCCCTTCACGCGAACTTCTCATATCACTGCTGCCCACAAAACTGCCTGAAGACCTGATATGATCTTCATCAGCTCTAAATGGAATCCTATGATTGGAAGCAGGAGCATTTGAGGAGGCCATAGTTGGAGGGGGGAGGACCCGTGGTTGCCTCATGGACTGGTGCCGCAGCCTCCCTCCTCTGAAGGAGGACAAACCATCAAACTCGTATGGGCTACCACGAGAGCGGTCATGTCCCCAACCAGAGTCCCCATACTTATCCGCTGGATTCTCAAGAAAGTCTCCATCGATATCCGAACTCCTATAATCACTGTCTCCCACAGCAGTCCATCTGTTTAGCTTCGGACGAAAATCTCCTGTCATCTGAGACTCTGATGTCCCTCCCTTCAAAGATGGCCTGTTAGTGTACATTCTCCCAGTTCCGAATGCATCCCTCCCCGGGCTCCTTGACCCATTATCTTCATGAAAACCGAATCCTGAAGTATTGACATTGGAAAATGTCTCCTTCCTCCACGGACCCATATGCTTTCCACCGTCAGAAAAGGTTGAAGAGTGAGGCCTCAAACCCAAATCGGAAAACCTGTTCAGGCTGGAAGAGTCTGAAGACGCAGAACTGGTAATCCGTTCCACCATCCTCTCTCCTTCCTCCCAATCCCCAGCATCTCTCTGAACCTCTCTATCCTTCACCACTGCACCTCTCTCATCCTCCATGGAACTGAAAGACACTACTTTATCATCATTTTGTGCAACCTGTCCAACATCTTTGTTAGCCATCCTCGCCTCTAACTCCAACAGCTTCTGCCTGGCGGCGGTTTTCCTCCTTTCCTCCTCCAAAAGGTACCTTTTTTTCTCCTCTTCCCTCATCAGCCTTTGCTCTTCAGCCTTTCTCAAAGCCTCCAGCTTCTCTTGCTCAGCTCTCCATGCCGCCTCCCTTGCATCTTCCTCCACCCGCCTCCTCCTCTCCTCCTCCTCCTTCACCAACCTCTCTCGTTCCTCCTCCTCCTTCCGCGCCAACTCCATCACCCTTGCCTGCTCCTCCAGAGCTCGCTGCCGTTCCTGTTCCTGCATCATCTGGACCCTCTCCAGCTCCGCCTCAAATGACTCCCTCACTGGATCATGGTATTCCGCCTGCCTCATCATAACATCCCTCCTCCTCTTAAAAATCTTTGTATCATCAAAATCACTCATGATAGAATCCTCCATATAGGGCTTCCCCTCATTGTTAAACAACCGCCTATCCCTCCCAATCGGGTCACTCAATGTAGACCCTTTATTATTCAGAGAAAATGATGATTTGGGTATGAAATTGTTCCTACCACGATTGACGAATCCCCTATTGTTCTGCTCTGTTGAAACCCTTCCACCAAACCCGTTCTGCACATTATTTCCGTAACCTGAATCCCTCCTCGCCTGCCATGAATCCTGACCATTCATTTCCCGGTTAGAAAACCCATCCCTTTCACTCCCAAACCCATCTTTCATGTACAGTGCAGACCGCCAAGACCTGTTTGTGTCTCTGTTATATGCGGGCTCAGCCCGCCCATCTGGGGCAACACGAGGCGGCTGCGGTAGGTAATCCCTCTCCCTTTCTGGAGGAGGACCATAGCCGGTGTCGCGCTCATCGTCGGCCCAATCAGACGTTCGAGTGAGACGAACCAGTGGGAGGAGTGGGTCAGCGATACCATCCATCTTTCTGTGATGCTTCAACTGCTCAGAGCCGTCCGATGAAGGACCCCGACCATCAGCGCGTGATGATGTGGGCCGCATGTTCTGGGGGCGCATCGTAAGCAGCGGAGATCGACTGGAAGGCATCTGGATCTCCCCTCCCCGCTCTCCATCTTTGCTCGTCGGCCTCTGCTTCTGCGGCTGCTTCTGCCCGGGCACAGAAGCTGAGGGCAGCGAAGCCAGCAGAGAAGGGAAGTCCTCGCCTCTCAAAACTACCGCCTTGGGAGCTGCCACAGACACCGAAGAATCGGTGGTTGCACCAGGCCTAGCCGAAGGAGGTGTGTATACACCCCCTCCACCGCCGCCGCCACCGCCCCCGCCACCAATCACTGTCCGATCACCGGCCTCCCTCTCCTGGGACGGGGCGATAAGAGAAAGGCCCGGCTTCGTCCAGCCCATGCCGGACGACCCGGACCGCGATCCCTGCCCGGGGTCCGATCGAACAGGGGCCGACGACGAAGGGTCGAACTGCTCATGCTCCTTCCGCAAGGAGGGGAGGTTCAGAGGGGACGGGACGGAGAGCCTCGGCGCCGCCGACTTCTGTAACCCCGATGAGGAGCTCCTCGGCCTCGAAAGGACCACCATCCCTCCACCTCCTCCGCCGCCGCCGGCGGATCCGGGCCGGGCCGATCGATGGAGGGACGCATTCGATGGGGACTGCGTCGGCTGGTGTCTGCCGTACGATTTGTTGAGGTTCACGGAGACGAACTTCCCAGGGTTTGCCATCAAAGAACGCCCGCTCCCCCGCCCGCCACAGCATGAAAAGAAAAACCAAAAACTACAACCCTAGATCGATCTCTCACTCGTGCTTCAGGGTCGGATTTAAAAATCGGTTCTTCCGAACTGGGGGGGATCGAAATAGAAACCCTAGATGAATCGGATGATCTAGATGGGGGGAGGAGGAGGTGCGGAGCAGGATAAGGAGATTAGGAGTACCTGCGGCGGAGGATCGGTTTGGTTCGGTGCGTCTCGTCCTCTCCAATGGAGTACTTGCTGCTGCTGCTTTCCCTTCATCCGGACCGTCCAATAACCGATTTTCTAGATTTTTTTTTGCTACGTATAAAAGAGAATTGATGTTGTTTTATAGTCTGTTTTGCCGTTTAATATATATTACGCTATCATATTATATTATATTATATTATAAGGTATAAAAAAATTTAATATGATAAAAATATATTAATATATTTCAATATATACTTTATTTTATGTAATTGAATGCATTTCAATAGAAATTTAAAAAAAACGGTATAAATTGCTATTGAGACTACATGGATGGACATATCATTTTCTAATAGAATTATATATCAAATTAATTTTGTGGTTATGTTCTAAACTTATAGTTGTTATGGTTTTATTATGTATAATTGAACAAATAAATTATTCCATTAGCCCCATTTGAAGAGAGAATTAAGTTATTCCGGTATTTATGACTATTTCAGTATAAATAATGATAAAGTGATTTTTGTTTGCTTGTGTTTTAAATTATTATCGTTGGGAAACATAATAATAAAAAATTTCTTGTTTGGATAAAATATGAATAAAATGTAGATAAAGATTTATGAAAGATAAAAAATATGATAATAGTTGATTTATAAGAGGTAATGAGATGACTATTGATTTAAAAGTGGACTCACATATTTTTAAGGTTAAATAACTTTAAACAATTTAATTCTATAGGTTGGTTATAATCCATATATCAGTTAATTAGTATACAAATCCGTATTTATTACATACTTTCAAACACGACTAATTTGACTAATTCCCATACATTTTGGACTCAAACAGAGGCTTGAAAAATAGTATTAGATATTGGAAACATGGAATTCATGCTTCTCTTAATAATCCTTAGTTGAGATCATAATCCCACTCTAAACAAGAGCTAAGTGCTTGGGTTTTCGTGTATTTAAATTGAAATCGTTCAGTCTATTATGTAACGGGGATATGATTTATTATTGGGTATACATTTATACGAGCATAAGTGAGTATAAATAAGGATATAGTAATTTTGTGTTTGATTGTGTTTTAAATTATTCTCATTAGTAAACATAAGGATAAATGTTTTGTTGTTTCGGTAAAATGTGAATAAAGTATGATATGAATTTAAAAATGTAAAAAAATAATGATAGTTGATTTGACAATTGATTTAAAAGATATGATGATAGTTAATTTGACAGTGGACCCACATATTCTTTAGGAGGAATAACCTATAATAACTTTAATTCCAATGGTTGATTGAAATTCATATACTAATTTATTCTAACATACTTTATCAGATGTTATCTAAGGCAAACAAACATATCAAAATTCTTATCCAGGGTTATCCGGAGTTATCAGAAGTTTATACACAAAACAAACGGAGGCACATGCGGATGATCCGCAAAATTTTCGGCCCAAAAACGGAAAAAATTGGCCGAATGTTTTGTCGACATTGTCACACTTTTTAAGTGTGTATGTGTAGACTATATTTATATAAACAAGTAATCATAAAATTCATGAAATAAATCAATAAATTTAGCAGGCAATGGAACAGGGGGAAATAGGGTGGAAAACAGGGGTGATCAATAGATCCAACTTTCCGGAATATGAGGGTATCAATATTTCATATTCTCATTTGAATTGTGTTATTTCTCTAAATTTATTCAGTTATATAAAGAGTTCACATGTCAAATAATTTGTCATTATCTTTTATATTGAAATGACTCAGTGCACATGTCAAATCATTTTTTTATATTTTATAAATTACAACTTAATCATATTTTATTTATAATCTATCCATGATCAACTAAAAAGATCATTATTATATTTTCTAACTACAATAACAAAAACATAGCCAAAGAAAAAAAATATCTTATCTGTATTGAAATAATCATATATTCTAAAAATATCTTATGTCATTATCTAAAACATAGCCCATCAGTGTTAGAAATAGTCACCATTGGAAAATGATACTCTAACCCCAATTGTAGCCTCAAATGCAGTCCAGATCATTTTTCTTTTTTTAAAAAAAAAATCATACGCTCTCCTATTAAAATACATATTATTATATAAACTAAAATGTATACTAAGATACAACGACATGTTTTATTGTTTAAAAGAAAATTTGTATCGTATACCATGATAGAACCTTAGCGCTATATAGGATACAAACTAGACTATGAAACAAACTGTATCAACACTCCATTTTAATACATAGACACATAAATAAGGATCAATGCATGTTTTTCCCTTACACCTGAATTAACAATTCATCATCATCTACGAACAGCTACTACCCATTAAGCTGGGATCAGATGACCCATGACTTCCTTGTAGTTAACCAATGAGTATGTGTCACCTAAATTAAATGCACCATAAGCAAATATATTTTCATAGATTGATTGTTAGATTATATATGTTATAACATAATATGTGTAATGTATTACACGTGTAACACCTAGACACTTGTATATAAAGAGATTAAATCTTAAATGAAATAAAAAGATTTCATTATTTTTATTTTCATTCTCTGATTTCTAACACTTACCATTAAAAATATTTTTTTTGTTTGAGGGTTAACTTTTTACTTTTATACATGATGCATTCTTATTAGATAACTAAACTCCAATAGTTGGTCAAAGCTGATCCGATTCGATTCCCATTAAGCTGCCGACATTCCAAGCCCAACATGAGTAGCGTAGCATGCTAGCTTCCAAATGATTGTCCTCGTCAAATTATCAATTTACGCGTGTATTGCATTAATGCATGATTCACGTTGCAATAAATTAGCATTCCTTTCCGTTAATCGAAATCAATTTTTCCATGAATGCCCAACAGAAATCGATCATCAATCCTTCCATGAATGCCTAACAGAAATCCACAACAGTTGATTAAGAATCTACATAAAGCTTTTTTATTGTTTACGATACTGGACACAGGCTCATACCTCTCTGGCTCTCTCACGCAAGTATATATACACATTGCCAAATCAAACATATATTTTATTTAATACGATTTATTTGAGTATATATTTTACTTTAATTTTAAATAAAATAAATGGGGGGCAGTCGATACGGACTTTGATGGATTTCTGTGGACATTGTTTAAGTGATGGATTTTTGTAGACTTTCACAAACTTTTGCAGACTTTCATAGACTTTTGCAGATTTTCGTAGATTGACTCTCATGAACTTTCACAGACTTTTACAGACTTTTGCAAACTTTCACAGATTAACTCTCATGAACTTTCACAGACTTTCATAGACATTGACATACTTTTACATATTGACTCTCATAGACTTTCATAGACATTTGTAGACTTTTTCAAATCACTCACCTGGATTTTCACAGACTTTCATAGACATTGGCAGACTTTCACATATTGACTCTCATGGATTTTCATAGACATTTGTAGACTTTCTTAAATCACTCTCCTGGACTTTCACAGACTTTCACAGATATTTGCAGACTTTCACAAATAACTCTCATGGACTTTTATAGACTTTCACAAACTTTAACAAACTTTAACAGATTGACTCTTTTTACATATGAATTTCTATTAATAAACATAATAATGTTTTTGGATTTTTAAATAACAAATAAGGAACTCATCATACCCAATATAAAATATAATTTAATATAATAAATATTAATAAAAATCATTTTTAACTAGATAATATTACATTAATTCACCATGAATATTGATGTCACGATCATCCCACATACGTTTAGTTATACATATGAGTCGATATCAATATTTCATATATATTTACATTAATAAAAAATTCTTCTTCATTAAAAACAATCAATCCAAAATATAAAAAAAAGAGAAAAAAATACCTTATATTGAAAAAAATCTACAATGCGCTAACTTTTTTTCTGTTATAGAGAGAAAATTTCATAAGCTTTTATAGAGGGGAGGGATGAGTTTTTAACTAGGAAGACAATAAAAAATAAAAAATATATATATTATATAAAAATCATATATTACATCTCTTCAAATATAATGAAATAAAATAATAAATTATATTACTTAAAATAAAAAAAATAAAAATAGTCATTATATTACTTTAAATAAAAATGAAATAAAAGCAATCAGTATATTTAGTCATATATATACATATGCCTAATTTTATTTTTATATATGTCTGAACATTATAAAAAAAAAATATATGCATGTATATTGTACAATAATATAAACATCTTTAAGGAAAATCAAATCAAGCATTATACATATAATCAAATATATGATAAATCTATATTTTAGAAAATAATTGTAGATGATCTAGGCATATATTATATAATAGATAATAATGCAATTATTGATTGCAACACAAGCAAATCTATCATTCTCATATATTCAGCAAACATATGAGGTGATAGCAATATTTCATACAAATAGACATTAAAAAAAAATGATAAATAAAGAAAAAATGTGAATAAAATTATGAAAGGCATGAGATAAAAATTATAAAAGAGTTTTGTTAAAAGAAAAAAAAGAAATATCACAATACTAGAATAAAAGTCCATGAGAATCCCACTCATTTGGGAGGGTTTTTAAATGACTTTTTCCTTTGTATTTTTCTTTCTAAAGTCCACAAAAATCCATCACTTATGAAAGTCTTCATAAATCCTGTTTAAATTGAATAACACAGGACAAAATGTCTACTAGGAAGAGTCTCAATTGAATAACGCTGGATTTTTTGTCCACGGAATAATGTCTCTATCGAATAACACTGAACTTTTTGTCCACGAAATAATGTCTTTATCGAATAACACTGGACTTTATGTCCATGAAATAATGTTTCAATCGAATAACACTGGACTTTTTGTCCACGAAATAATGTCTCAATCGAATAACACTTGACTTTTTGTCCACGAAATAATGTCTCAATCGAATAACGCTGGACTTTTTGTCCACGAAATAATGTCTCAATCAAATAACGCTGGACTTTTTGTCCACGAAATAATGTCTCAATTGAATAACACTGGACTTTTTGTCCACGAACCAATGTCCTGATTGAAAAACACAAGATTTACAAATCCATGGACATGGATAATTTGTCCATGAAAATCCTAATTGACTACCCCCTATAATATACATGAGGAATAAAGATTGTATATGAGACCGCTTGTTAGTTGACACACTCAATTATTTTTGTAATTACTTTTATTGATACCATACTAATAATCCAATATATATTTCATTATATCAAAATATATTTCATTACAAAAAAAATATATATATATATGCATTCAATTTATACAATTAAAAATATATATATTTCATTGATTAATTGAATATACGCTTTAGCTTAACAAAAAAAATCAGAATCTATAAGATCTACCTAACTGGTGATAATATATTGATGTCCAATAAATATTGGGTCACATGTCTTTTTTAGTTCTGATTAACATCTTGTCACCTATTTCAAACATTAGACTTTAGAAACAACCTTAAACACATGTTAGATCCCACAAACATCGAGATTGAGCTCAATGTATTCTTTATTTATCCATTCATGTTGATTTCTAATTAGGAACAGCCGACATGTGTGATAAATAATCTCAAAATCACGTATTATCATGTTCGGCACGCCATCTACATAACATCTTACTTTTCAGCTCTATAAAAAGACCATCAAGCACCATTGACCAACCAAAACAAAACCAATCACAAAGTAGTCCAAATAACATGGAACACCTCCACCTCCCCCCAACACCCCCACCCCCACCCCCGCTTGACCCAACCAAGCTCAAGCTCGACCTCGCCCCGTTCATGCGCCTCTACACCGATGGCACCGTCGAGAGGCTCGGTGACGCCGACACCGTCCCCCCGTCCCTCGACCCGGTCACCGGCGTCGCCTCCAAAGACGTCATCATCGACCCGGAGACCGGCGCGTCCGCGCGCCTTTTCCTCCCCACGCGCCGCAAGAATCTCCTCCCCCTCGTCATCTACTACCACGGCGGCGGCTTCTGCTGCGGATCCGCCAAGTCGCGCGCGTACCACGGTTTCGTGGGCTCGCTGTGCGCGGAAGCGGGCGCGGTCGCGGTGTCCGTGGACTACCGACTCGCACCCGAGAACCCCGTCCCGGCCGCGCACGACGACTCGTGGACTGCTTTGAAGTGGGTCGCCTCCCACGCGTGCCGGGACGGGCCGGAGGAGTGGCTGAACGACTGCGTGGACTTCGAGAGGGTGTGCTTGGCCGGGGACAGCGCGGGCGCCAATATATGTCATCACATGGCGATGAAAGCTGGGTCGACACAATCGGGTGACAAAGGTTTTGTTGGTTAGATCAAAGGAAAAGTTTCATTATTATTGTCTGGTTTAAGGATTGCTTATTGGAATATAAAATAATTAAACAAGATAAAAAAAGGATCGTTTTCTGTCCATTTGTTATTCATTTCTCGATTTGAATATATTTTTAGTTTTTTTTTTAGTGTTCGTATTATTAGAATATAGTTATGTTCTTTATTCATAAACAAGAACAATTATTTGGATTTATTTTAATTTATTTAGGAATGAGTATTATAGTTTCTTAATGCAGACAAAAGGTGAGATTACTAACAGAGTTTGTAAAAAACATTTTCTATCCCATCTTTTATATTGGTTTCGGGTGGAACTCTATCTCTTCCTTTGTTCTGAGGCATACGATCTTCGAAAGCTCGCCTTCGGTTATTAATTCCCCAACCACCAATCCCGCATTCAAGTATTCTCCTCCTTATCCTTCATGCGTCACTCTCACCAAGGAATATTCGAACCTCTACCTATTATTTAAACGTCGTCCAGAGATAAGTCTGTGTGTGTTACGTCCAACGTATTTGTCTAAATACCATACCTAAAGAAGTGCCGCACTACTTTGTTAACACATTAACTCAGGACTATGGGTAAGGCTGTACAAGGGTTTTGCTTGAAATTCAATAAGGTCTTCTCACTGATTGGATCCAAGTTTACTGATGACTGGAAGAATTTTTTTTTATTTGTATATATTATAAAATAGAAATATCAACTTTGTAGATATAAAAAGTGAAATTCTAGAATCTAGATAAATAAAAAAATCTCTAAGCCTCCGTTTGGAACGGAGATAGGACAGGGTATACATTTATCCAAGTATAAATGAGTATAAATAAGAATAAAATGATTTTGTGTTTGGTTGTGTTTTGAATTATTCTCATTGGTAAATGTAAGAATAAATGTTTTGTTGTTTGTGTAAAATGTGAATAAAGTATGGATAATGATGTATAAAAAGTAAAAAAATAATGATAGTTGATTTGATATGTGATTTATAATAGATGATGATAATTGATTTGACAGTGGGTTCACATATTCTTTGGGTGGAATTACCCATGATAACATTAATTTCAGAGATTGATTGAAATCCATATATCATTTTATATCAGTTTATTATAGCATACTTTATCAGGGGTTATCCGGGGTTTCTAAACACACCAAAACCCTTATTTGGGGTTATCTGGGTTATCCGATAGCTTATTCTCAAAACAAACTGGGGCTAAATAGATAGACTAAACCATATATTTACGTCTCCTACACTTACTCTGTTTTATAGTCATTACAACATTTATGTAATATATAAAATCGATTAACACATGATATATTATCTATCTTAATATATGTTTTATTGCGGAAAAAAAAATATAAATGCATTCCATTTGTATGAATATATATCTTATTTTTCTATAAAGATATATATTTTAAAAAAACATGTATATATGGACTACAAACAGGGCATGTAAAATTTTTCATTTACATGATCTCTTTTAACAGGCTTCAGCATCAAAGGCATCATTTTGATCCACCCCTTCTTCTGGGGCACGGCCCCGGTGGGCGTTGAGGCCGCGCGCGCGGGGTTCAGGGAATTGCAGGACGAGATATGGGCGATGGCTTGCCCGGCATCGAAGGCGGGGAGTGACGATCCATTGGTGAACCCAATGGCGGAAAACGCGCCGGGGTTAGAGGGGCTGGGTTGTCGGAGGGCGTTGGTCTGCGTGGCGGAGATGGATGGGCTGGGGGACCGTGGGAGGCTGTACTTTGAACGACTGAGGATGAGCGAGTGGGAGGGGACGGTCGAGACTTACGAGTCGATGGGGGAGGGGCACGTGTTTCATATGTTCAAACCCGGGTGCGACGGCGCGAGGGGGCTCATGAAGCGCATGGTGTCTTTTATTTCGGCTCTTTGAGTGGGTTCAATTTTTGTTGAATGTCTTATCATATCGTCGTTGAAATTGTGTGGGGATTCATGTTTCGGAACAGTTTGAATCACTTGCGTAGTGTGCAAAATATTCATGTTAAGATGATTTAAACAGCTTAATATCAGTGATGTTCGAACAGAGACATTTGTTATTTTGAGATTTATGATTTTTTAAGTAATAGATAATATCGATGGAACAAGTGATTTTTTATTTAATTGTGTTTTTAATTATTCTTATTGAAAAATATAATGATGAAATTGTTATTATTTGATTGACTATAAATATGTTGTGAATGAAATGTGAATAAGATTATATAAAAATCTATAAAAGGTGAAAAAATAATTTTATTAAAAGAAGAAAAAATGATTTTATCAGTTGACTCTGATTTATAAAAGATGATGTCAGTTAATTTAACATATAGTTCCTCTAATACAAATATCACCTTATTTTTCACATATTTTAACATAAGCCATACCATTTATTCATTACATCGGAGAGGTGCAAACAGAGGATAGAAATATATTCTCTATTTTTTTGTACTTGGATCAATTAAACCATTCTATAATTCATCAAATGAAATTGGATTCATTCATCACAGATGAACTCATTCATGATTTGATGCTATTTGCAGCAATTATTTAATTTTCAACTATGAATCAAACGTGACAAACCTCACAATAAAAAATCAAACAAGATTATGAAAAAAAAGCACAGGTAGAGGATTCAAACCCTCAAAATATCCCAGTCTTAACATTCGTGGTCCGATTTCCATGGTAGTAGATCAACATCAACAATCTGAACGGTAATCCGGTTGCCACGTAAGGTTAAATACGCGAACCACACCAGCCGCGACAAACAAAACCCTCCCAGTCCCTTGTTCCGCAAGCAAAGCCAATCCAACGTTTCCGTTCACGGTTCATCACAACCTTCACTACAAATAATAAAAAAAAATAAACAGAGAGAAAATCAGAGAGTGAGCGAGAGAGAGAGAGGGTTGATAATGGAGAGGGCAGTGTTTCTCCGCTCCTTATCGAGTTCCACAAAGCTCCTCTTCCGTTCCACCACCACCGTCACAGCAAGGCTTTCCCCTCCACTCGCCTCTCCTCGCTCCCACCGCGCCTTCTCCTCCTCCGCCCCCCTCCGCCGCCGTCGCCGCCACCTCCTCCGGAGGTGGGCGGCGGCTCCGGCCCCCTCTCCTCTCCCTAAGAGGCCCTTCTCCTCCCTCTCCCCCCGCGCTGTCTCCACCTCCCCTGTGCCGTCCTCTTCAGGTACGTCCGCACCAGAAGAAGTGCATGTGTTCTTGTTTGATTGATTGATTTTTGTGGATAGTTCTGTAATCGGTGAATGATTAGTGGTGTTAGTGTTGAGTGTTAGTTGATTGTTTGATTGATATGGTTGACGTAACCTTTTGCTCGTGCATCTATGGCGGATAAGATGGGAGTTCTGGTGTGGTTTTGATCACTAATGTTGATTGTGGGATTCATCGGATGAGTTGACTATGTTGGTGAGAAAGATTTCTTTGTACAGACCTATCACTGACACCCAATTGTGCCATAATTTGGTTCTGGAGACCTTTTAACTGAGCTAAATT
Organism: Acorus calamus; assembly: GCA_030737845.1. Classification (NCBI taxonomy): domain Eukaryota; kingdom Viridiplantae; phylum Streptophyta; class Magnoliopsida; order Acorales; family Acoraceae; genus Acorus; species Acorus calamus. Next base: position 25,055,012 of record CM060876.1, on the reverse strand, counting down.
TCAAACAGGTGGAAATAGAGCTATTAAGGACTAATTGTTGTTCAAGGTGTTATGTAATTAGTGTGAGAAATGTATTTTATTTACTCCTTAAGCTGCACATTTTCCATATCTAGGGTGTAGAGAGAGTTGATCCTGGTTGGATGGGCTTAATCTACATAACATGAATGAAGTAGTTTTACTTGAACCACCACTTTGGTTTCGGCCAAGGTTTGGCAGGAGCATCTCCTTCTGATTGATCTCTATTGAATTTGGCACCGATCCATGGTGAGTTGACATTAGATGAGGGTGGTCGTAAAAAGATGTTTTATGTGAGGCAATACTGATTGATGGTGCCAGTACTTTTTACTATCTGTTATTTATAGGTCACGGATGGGTCGTAACTCAATATATAAGCCTGTCCTAAATGGACGTGTTAAGGCTTGTTGGATATGATGTCAAATTTAGATCTTGTTCTTCAATGAGTATTGCCTGATATGCAGTGAAATAGAAACTACAAAGCTGTAGGAAATTAATTTTGACTCCTTATGTCCAAGTATTTATTCTTTTTCTATCTGATCCTGTATAGTAATCCCACTGCAGTTCAATGTTCAAATGACTCACCATTTTAGTTACATTACAGGCACAGACGGGAGCCATGATATTGCTGAAAGTCTTGGATTTGAAAAGATATCTGAACAAGTGATCAATGAGTGCAAGTCAACTGCTGTACTTTACAAGCATAAGAAGACAGGTGCAGAAGTGATGTCTGTATCAAATGACGATGAGAATAAGGTGTTCGGTATTGTCTTTAGAACACCCCCGTAAGTACATCATTATGAAATCATTCTACTGTTTTGTTCATGTATTAGAAATGAATCACTGTTTTCTCTTCGCGAAAGGCAAAAAAAAAAGTAGAATGTCAAGCCTTTCACCATATATTGGACCATTTCCATGAGAAAGCCATAGTACAGACTATGGGCTCAAAAAGTGGGCAAAACTTCTACTAAAACAACCTCTGAAAATATCTCTCTATGTCTCCTATCTCCTTCATCTATTTTATTTTATTTTATTTTTTGCCTTTTAAACTTAAAGGCTGTTCTTCAATGAATTGCCTTGCACAATGATATCCATGTTAAAGATTTATAGGTGAAATAGAGATCAATCAAAAAAGAATTTGAGGCCCAGTTCTGTTACCTACCGCTTCTCTCTGTCCTAATCTCATGTCCATCCTGCAATTTGTACTCATTTTAGTTCGTTCAATGCAGGAAAGATTCAACTGGCATACCTCATATACTGGAACATAGTGTATTGTGTGGATCAAGGAAGTATCCATTGAAGGAACCCTTTGTAGAACTGCTGAAAGGCAGCTTAAATACCTTTCTAAATGCATTCACCTATCCTGATAGAACCTGCTATCCAGTTGCTTCTACAAATACCAAGGTGGACATCATGGAGTCATTGAGTGTCCTATATAGAGGGTTGTATTGATGGACTTTGATTTATTTTTGGTATTTTGATACTTGCAATGTGCAGGATTTCTACAATTTGGTTGATGTGTATTTGGATGCTGTCTTCTTTCCTAAATGTGTTGAAGACTATCAGACATTTCAACAGGAGGGTTGGCACTATGAGCTTAATAACCCGGAGGAAGAGATATCTTTCAAAGGTCACACATTGAATGACTGAATTGATATGAATCAATGATACATTTTCCATGCGTAATTGTCATTTATTTATTTATTTTCCTTGTAGATGCAAAAAATGCATTTCTTAACTAGTTTTATATCTAGGGAAATAAAGCAGTTTGGCAAATATGTTTCAGGTGTTGTTTTCAATGAAATGAAAGGCGTGTATTCTCAGCCGGATAACATATTGGGGCGAGTGTCTCAGCAGGCAAGTATCGGGCCAGTTATGGAGAGCATTTTTTTATATGGTTCAATTTCTTTTGTTTTTTCTTGTGTGGCTATATTAATAGTGCTTCTGCCTCAAATTTGTTCACGAAGGAGAACTCTTTTGCTTTTATGTAATTATGTATGTAAAAAGGGAATTTGGGTCCTTGCTAGATTTGTTCATTTATGGTTATGTGGTTTCTAGCATCAAGTTTTGTTTACAGTTCATGAACACATGCAATAGAGATTTTCCATTGATGTTAGGATTTCTTGTTAACAAGTTGGCTAGATAATATTTTCTGTAGGCTGCACGTGGTAATATTCAGGTTATCAGCATATTTGACCATCCTGTTAGGCTGTTACATGGAATATTTGGAAATGTTCTAGATATAACCGTGGATTATACTTTTTTTTTTTTTTGGAATGAGGAGGAACCCCAACATTAGTTTAGAAAGCCCTGGATGCAGACAATCACCCACAAACTGTGTTCATTGGGCAATCTTGGGGGAATTCAAACTAACTTATGGGAAGCAAATCCATGACTTTAGCCAAAGAGCCAACCCTTTGTGGGTTTATAACCATTAGTTTCTAGGTAGAACTTAGAAGTATAATAGTTTGTAGCAAATTCTAATCATCATAACTTGGAATAATGTTTTTAATGTGTTTATTTCTTTTTAAGGAGATAAACATGGAAGTGACCAATCAATTTAAGATTATGTGAAATTATTAATGTTGTGTGGGAACTTTAACTTTTCACATTTAATGCTATGTTATTTTGACCTGTTTCAAAACCCCTTATTTTGAAGAAAATATGAGAGCACACCACCTTGATTTTATTAAATCAGAGTACAGCTCCAAAAACCAAAGAGGGAAAAAGCACCTCCTAAAGAAAACCAAAGGAGACGAGGACCCAAATACAAACCCAGTCATACCGCTCACATCTCACCCCATTTTTCTTGAATAAAAAGAATGTCATTCCTGTAACAGTTTTCACCAACTTTTTTCCTTTTTATGTTTATTAGTCAGTGAAAATATGTAAAACATTGTTTCTGCACCAGAAGCTGGTTATCCACACTGTTTAATAAAATATGGATGTCAAATATGATAACCCTCAAGGGGCTCACAAAATTGTAATTTAGACAGAAAATGATGGCTAGTTTATACCCTGCAGATTGCTTAATAATACCAAGAAATTGCATGTCCAATAATGTTGAAGCATTCCTATGGGCAAGAAACCTGGACAAATAGGATTTTGTATAAAGTTGCTATCGAGAGATTTCTTTATTCTTTTCTGGTTGATCTGTTTTTTCTGTTGGTCTAAAACTATAATTGGTGATGAGAACTCTCGTGCGTGAGAAGATCAGTTTACTGAAGTTGGCATGAAAAGAGATGGTCAATATGCTTATTTCATGCTAAGCCGGGTACACTGTCCCA